>VYZT01053073.1:61631-90757 GCA_013400735.1 Pomatostomus ruficeps
GGCTACATCCAGAAAAATATGCATTTCTCCCTCAATCCAGTGCTAGAGAGGATAAGTAGATTAAAAGACAGATCTGATTTGCCATCTAAACTAAGCTTCTAAGTAAAAAGAAAACGTGCTTGAATGATTTGAAACTAAGCCATGTCTTCTCTAATATTTCAAATCTCTTGAGTGTAAGCATAGCATAAGGCATTAAGTAAAATCTTCACTGGGTGTATATCTGCATCTTGACATAATATTGCTGACTTCATGTTTTATGCTTTTATGCCACTCAGCAAAACAAAAAAAGGAATTTATCAAAAATGGCACTGTCAATATTGCGTGAAATGTAAAGAAAATAGTTCCTCTCAGTAAGGCATGCCAGTGTCCCTGGTATGCAAAGGCAAGGGAAAGACCTTTATGATTAGTCCGTGACACAAACGAGATTCCAGAGCCATAGAGAAATGTGGTTAGAAAATCAAGAATTTTTTTTTTGTAAATATATGACATGTATGATTTAGCTGGCACATAGCTGCAGGAAAGCAAGAGTAAAGGCTTGCTTGGGAGAGCACTGTGGTTTGACAACACTGCAGCTCTGATGTTCACTGAAGCACCTCCTGTTCTTAAGTCTCTTTCTTAAATGAACTCAGAATTTGTTCTAAGCTACCATGAACTGCTGAGAAGCACACAAGGAAGTCAGAGTAACCAAGACTTACAATACTTTTCCAAACATCTCATTACAACTTCTTACAATAAAATTGAAGTGTTATCTAGTTAGAAAGTACAGCAATCTTCTCTGCCTGTTAAAGCTGGGGCAGGGAACACAAAATCTGGAAGGAGGAGTTAAACAGTTACATTTTGAAAGAAAAGGAACTCCCCCATGTGAAATACTGTTTGGCAGCTGTATAGAAAGCCATCAGCAAGTGATGACTCTTTTCATGCATTTTGGTTTAATCCTTTGGTATAGTTATGAAATCACTGCTTAGAAACTACTACACTGCTCGAGATGTCAACAAGGCAAACATCAGCATTCAAACTTCATCTGCTGTTAGACTTGGAAAAATTTGTATTAATCACAACACAGGCAGCTTGGTTTAAAAAAACCAAACAAACAAGCTTATGAATTTCTTCCAGTTTACAGAAGTGATGTGTTATGACATTAAGAATAATTTTAGTGCCTTTATGTGTTAATATTGTAAGAGAGTACCTCCATGCATGCTCATTTTCCTTCTCAAGTATTTGTTGACTGTGGAAATACCAGTGGGTCAGACAGCAAATTATGTACTACCATTCATAAACATTGTTAATGTTCATTTTTATCTTCTATAACAGTCTAAAGCAGAAAAGGGCCCTATAATGCTGTAAACCTAGTTTAATGTGAGCTCAATCAGAATTTAATATTAAAAAGTTACCTTGTCATTTACTTCAGAGGATAGTCAGATTTTTATGAGGATTATTATCCAGATGTATTCATCACTTGTTTCATGATGATCAAAGCTTTTATGGGCTGAAGCAGAGGCTAGCTTTGATATTAGAGGTTAACCCTAAGAAGCACTTTAAATCACTCTTACTGTCATCTTTAAGTTTCACAGAACCCATAATTGCCTAAAACTTGGACTTTTGCTTAAAAAAGGTATAGCAGTTGAAATACCAATTCCAAACATCACTAATTTGGCAAATGGTTATTAAAAATATAGTTTTAATACCATATTTGGTCAGAATTAGCCTTCATTGCACAGATGGGATACAGACCACCACCATTCTTTGCAACTTTGTTCTCACAGGCACACCTAGTCCTCTCCCAGTGCCTGAAATACACAACTTTATGCTGATGCAAGCAATCAGCAGAGAACAGCAGTTGTTGGGTACACTGTTTTCCCACACAAGGTTCTTCCTCCTTTAATCATTCTTCTAATGACTACTCCACACATTTTCACATCCAGATCAATGAATTCCTAAAAAAGAAACCTGTGCTGCAGAAAGGCATCCAAACCACAACTTTCCTGTAACAATGAAATAAATTCTCTCTCATTTCTGAAATTACTGTCCTACTTGTAAGTCTCATGGTTACCCTACTATATTCCAGCTAAATCAGATTATTACATTATTTTCTCTATCCTACAAAAATGTGACCAAACCAACCTTTATACCATGAAATTGAAAGGAGAATGAAATTTCAATCCTTATTCTTATCTAGCGCCATGCACTAGAATTAGCCAGAGAAATTGAAATATCTAACTCTGACTCTTATTACATAGTTCACTGGTCCTGAAATATTTTGTTCAATGTTGGCCCTATTGCCAAGACTATGGAAGTTCTGGGCTGAGTGGCAGACCTGCCACAAGGCAAGACACACCTTTCCCTCTCATTCTCTTGGAAATACAAACGTACCAAGGTCAAGACTGCTGTGTACACACCTCTGAGTTGGCAAACCATGCCAAAGCATCCAGAATTTCTGTGGAGGATTCTGGAAAGGACCCCACCTTTTCCATAAACGGAAAACCTTGCTGTGTGGGCTGGACCAAAACCACAACCATGCTTGAGCACACAGCTTTGGACAGGCCTGGAGATTCCAAACTCCTGCCTGTAGGCCTAGTGGTCCTCCAAAAATTCTTGTGTGTCGCATGGGCCAGCGTGTAAATTCTTCAAGAGTCACAGATTTTGGGAGACCACGAAGTTTCTTTCTGACAAGCACTGATGTGGAAGGGTCCTCATTTTAATCACATCAAGAGACCAGTGCTTGGCTTCAGTGTTACCCTGGCTCACTTATGAGCACATTTAAAACAAAAACAATATAATGTCCTTTTCTTGCCAAACTCTACTGAAAGAATCCTGCAAAGGTGGAGACATATAGAAGAGCTAGCAAAAAAGACCCCAAATCCAGATGCAAGACAATTTGGAGAAGAGCTATGAACCTGTAATAAATTGGATTTGGTACCTGTGCTGATTTTCAAGAAGTTGCAATCTGCTGTCCTAAAAGACTTTGTTTTTGAGGTTGCCAATCTAACTACAACTTCTCCACTCTGGAGAGGAGTGAGGGCCAAATTCTCAGGATCCCGTAACAGAGCAATTCATGGTGGTCTATGAAGCTGCGCCTGCTCACACCCTCTCTCTGTCTGCAGCACTTAGTTCCAGTGAAGCAATTTCTCAGAAACTCAGCTGGCCTTAGACTATACAAGTCAGAGAGTACTTAGTCACTGTGAAGGGTATTAGAGGGACTTTATATATACCCTGATGTCCATGTGAATTTTACTCTCAGGAGGACTACAGTATTCAGCTCCTAAGGAGGAAATGAACAAGGTACAAGGAAATCTGATTAAAAAAACCCCTAGCCCCATTTTATAAGGTGTTCCTTAAGGCTTTCCCTATCACTTTAGAATTGGCTCCAGAAACTGCCAGTTAAAACAGGTTGTCTGGCTCACTCATCGCATTTGAAACAATATCTTTACTCCCTAATTGGTCTCTAAACTTAGAAAAACAATTGTGGTTTAGAATTTCCAAATGCGTATTTAGACTTTATGATTCATTTGGAGTTAGAGAAGAAAAACCTGGCTAAACAACCTGGCTAAAACCCTGAGGTTTCACAGCAAGCCTCACTTTGTATGACATATATTGCTTTTTAGTGAGCCTAATTTTCTTCTTGCTTTTAAGTTCTGTCTGCTTAGAAAGTATGTTGCTTTGGGAGAGTGCTATCAGGACCAGTAATGATTCTGATTAATCCTGCATCCATTAATCATATAAGGGACTTCTTACTTAAAGGCTAATTATAATTCAAGTCAGCATGGTAACTATTTTTGCGGATGGAATAAAAACAGTTGTTGTAATAAGCACCTAATTTTTAATTCTTTTCACTGACTGAACTGCTTAAATGACAAAGAGTTTGGCCCTAAATTGTTTCTGATAGAAAAGACTTAGATGAGAAATCTAAGGAATTTTTGTTGCCCTTCTGAAAGGTAAAGAGCTTTATTCCATGCCCTCATTTCTGACCTTATAAGAATGTGTATTTGAGGTACAGAAATAATTTCAGACTACTGATGTAAAATTTTGTTTGTGGCTGACAAAGTACTTGATTTCTGAACACAGTAGGATGTTGGACATTGATTATTCAACTGTGTTCAAAAATTCTGATTTGTGCTTTTTGTACAATGAAAAATTAAGCTATGCTATAAAATATATGCTGTGAAATAGTTCTTATAAGCTCAGTCTTCCAACTAGTAACAGGTTTAGAGGAAACAACTTTCTGTGTTTCAGTTCCTTATGTTTTAGCTTTTTCCAGGACAGAAAATAAGAAACTTGGAGGACATAGTCTCTGAGAGATTAGTAAGAACTTGAACCATTTATCTTGAAGCACACCAAAGTAAGTACTCCTGACACACGCATACCATCCAATGTTAATGATGATTTCATTTTCTGGCCCTGATTCTCAAAATTAATTCTGGGAAATTACATGTCTGCCCTATGAAACAGATTACTGCCATAATATACGGAAAGCAGACAGCTAGGATTCAATGAACAAAGCTAGATGTGTAACATAGAAATATCTGTTTATATATATACTTCCACTATGGAAAGCAAATACTCGAAACACATTGCACAATTGTGCAATGTATTTTACCTACCCATGCATGGAGATACTTCTGAAACCTAGCCCACCAAAGGCGGGTACTAAGTCCTATTTTTTTAGATCAGTTCCCATTTTCACCCAGAATGTGCATCCTTATAGTCTACTCCCCAGTATTTAACCTGTACTACACTATGCATTTTCCACAGCTCAAGCAGGGGATCCACCTTCAAGAACACTGTATGTGAGTGATGAAAGGCTGGAAATTAATTCACACTTGAAAATACATATATCAGCTAAGGCAAGTGTGTATCAGGGAAAAATTAATTCCCTCAAATTCCAATTGCTGCAATTAATATGTTCAGCCCACCTCCGTATCCAGGATCCAGAGAGGCCTGTCACAAAGTCAGGTGGTCCCTTCCAGCTCCTGAGTTCAGGCTAGAAAGGGTTCTGAATATGGTGATCTATCAGATAAAGATGAACTGAAGCCTGGGAAAGAATATCTGAGTAATGGAGGAATGGAGAGACAGACCTGCAGGCTTCCTGTTAACACTATCAAGGAATAAAAACAGGAAGAAGAATGGAAATACAGAAAAGGAAAAATGCATTAGGAAAATGTGAACAGCCTTCCTAAGAACTCCTGGGAGAAAAGAGAATTTACCAAACTTTCCTATAGGTGGTAAATGGCATTGAGTCCAAACCAAAATGCTTAGAACTACCAATTACTTTAGATTTCCTTTCATTTTGCTGTCAGATGGTAAGAGCAGCATTTAAACACATAAGCTTCAACAACAGTTGCGCCCTTTTCTAGAAGAGTTTAAATAGGAGACTAACTGCTATGTATCCAGCATGATAATTCTTTCTCATTTCATCTGAAGTTTCTCTTTCATAACAGAACTAACTGGGTGAAAGTGGTATCAAGTCTTCTAGACCTTAGAAAAGTACATTCTGTGGAGCAGAGAGTCTTTAGAGGGTAAGATCTCTGAATAGGCATAGAAAAGAAAAAAATTTTAACTACAGAAGAAAATTAGAACTGCTTTTGCTTTCATAAAAAAGAAAATATAAGGATATAAACTTGATTCAAATTCCCATATCCTTACCCCAGTTTTTCTGAAACCTTGCTCAGGCACAGTCCCAGGGAAGTCAATCCAAAGTAATTGTAGAGAAAGATACAAGACACTGCATACTGGCAAGTCTATTGAATCAGCCACTTCCACTGGGCTTTAAAACACAGAAAGCTTTCCATACTTCCCAAAAGCAGAAGGGCTAAGCAGCCTTTCTCTTCTCAGGTCAAACTGTTCAACAGTTCAGTTTTCTTGAACACAATAAAACAAAAATTTATATGAACTCATAAGCTTCAGTTCAGTATTTGTTTTAAAAACTGTGGGACAAATGCCAGAAATACCATAGAAAATCTAGATTCTGCAAAAAGTGCTGTTACTGAGAAGAGGCTTGTGTTTTGTGAAGGCTTCTCACTGCAGCGAAGAAACTGAGGACTGTACAGGCCAAATTCCAGAAAATGCAACATGAGAGATTTAAGAGATGTGTGACACTACAATGAATGAGGGCATGCATGATTTCCGTTGCAATAAGCAAGTGCTGCTTTATATGTATCTTCCTACAGAAGTTATGAAGCATATATACAGATATATGAAGTTTGTGTTTCACAGACAGGCTTCTGTGTCTGCTTGGCATCAGCTGGGGGATAGTAGAGCGATGAGATACTATTCTGAGTTTAGGTGGAACACATTCAGGGCTCATTAAATTTCCAGCCATTCCTAAACAGCAACAGGTGCTTGAGAAATGTTTCTCCAGTGTGTCACAGACAGCTTCTTCACTGTCTTGGAAATAACTGACTGTGCTTCTGTTTCCTCCATGGCACCAACTGACAATGAGGAGAGAACAAAAAGGAACAGGAAGAGCTCCCAAAACATCCGCATGTGCACAGTGAATAGGTCTAGAAAAGTAACTAATAAAAGACCCTGCTGCATACCCTGAATTCAGATATGATACTTGCATGTCTGTCCAATGTTGCTGCTCATTCAGACTCCAGTATCGCATTCCGCCAAGTCCTAACAGGCTCCCAGGAACATTGATTAATTAATTGAAAAGGCATTATAAGAAGCTGAAAATTTCTCAGTGATCAGTACTCATTAATCCTTTATGTATGTTGAACCACACACGACTGAATATCTTGGGAAGTTTGTTCAACCACGGGAAGAAAGATGAGATGTAGCTGGACAGATATGGTCCACTGCCTGGCACAGTACTTGTGTTTGCACAGGTTAGTTTAGCATTTGCAAAGAGTGCTGTGCATGTGCACGTGCACAGTTACCTAAGACATCCCATAATACAGCCTGCCACTGTAGAGAAACATTCACAAGGATGCAATTCTAAGTTCAACTAATAGATTTAAAGAAAAGGGGACTTAACATTTAAGAACTACATCCAGGCATTTTCAATGTGTAGAATAAACCTGCATCTTGATATTTTCCTTACCTCTCACATAGTTTGGAAAAAGCCTGAAAAATCTCTGCCAACAGCTACTGGGCTGGCACATAAATGCACGACAATGGTGTAATCTGTTTGTTAGGATAAATTTCCCTTATGGAATCTTACACTTTGTAACAAGTTCTTAGATGTTACAATGACATTGTGAGAGGTTTCTGCTATGTCTTTTACGTTATACCACTACTGCATATTACTATTAAGACAGAATAGCAAAGACATATCTTGGAGAGTTTTATAAAGTCCACATGGATTCTCAAAATCTCTGAAAAAATTGCAAAAAACAGGGATCACTCAGGGAAAAAGAAAAGGGAAGAGAAAAAAAAAGGAAAAAGAAATAGAAAAAAGAGAGAGAAGTCACTGCTCCATGTAAGATTCCTCTCAGTTTTGTACAACATGATAGCACCAACTGATTCCAAGCCCAGACAACTGGGTTTCCTCCATGCTCAAGTTTCTTATCCTGACACTGCTGTTTCAAAGTAGCTTTCAATCAACCTCAGATCACTGGAAATTTGTTTCTCCATTAGATAACACTGATGTTGTTTTTGTAAATCAATGTGATGATCTTACCATGGTGGTACATGAATCTTTGTTAAAAGGGAGGGTGAGAAAAGGGGGTAAACTACTACTTATTCTTTGCTGATGAGTGCCCATGTTATTAACTCCAGCCATTCTCTGGTTTCTGCTACCACTTCTCATGCCACAGATGTAGCCTCAGTGACAGAAAAACCTAGGGTTTTTTACTGTAGACTGCTTAATAAAACAGAGTTTACAAATGCCTTGAAATGAACAGCACCCATCCTGCAAGTCTGATGTGACCAGATCAGCTTCACTCTCTCCTGTGCACATTCTGCTTGCTTGTCACCATCCTGGCTGCAGGTAGTCACCTCAATGCAGAACTGCACTAGATGAAATTTCTTCACTGAAACACCACCAGTCTCCCTCTGGACTAGATTTTAAACAGGAGAAAGTATTTCCTAAATGATTAATAATTGACTAAATTATTCCATTTTATTCTGCAGGTAACTGCCTGTTTTTCCACTATATCCACTGAATCTGGAAACAAATTTTCACTGGGCAAAACTCCCACACTTCATCCATTTTTCACTTCACATTTTGCCTTTCAGGTGATTCTGGAAGCTGCACTTCTGAGCCGTTCTTATTGCCAACAAATAATTTTCCCAGAGCAGCCACTCAGATGTAGACTTTTTTATTTACTGGTTATATACATGGACATGTGGTCTGCATGAACATGAAAACCCCAAAGACCAGCCACAACTCCAGTTGCTTTTGGCAAGTGTCCCCAGGATGAGTGCCTCAGGCAAGTGCCCCACTGACCTCCAACTGAGCTACCTCTTTGCTCACTGTGAAAGAAAACAGAATAGGGATTGCTGCCAAAGACCCTTATAAAAACAGTTTAATCACACAAGACTCTTCTCCTGCATGATCTTCACTACTCAATATAGCCTTCATTCTTGCAGAAAATGAACAACCTCCCTGGGAACTATATTTTCAGCTGTTACAACACACAAAATTTAATATGCACATTCAATTCCTTCCATAATTCACTAGTAACACAGAAGGGACGTTATGCTTCAATGCTGTGACAATTCACAGGTCCCTTGAGAAAATCAGTGCAAATGTTACATTCCATGAGATAAATCCTGAACCCTACCACAATGGACAAGAGTTTGGTCTCTGACTTATCCTCCTTGTTATGGGGAAAATTCTATAAACTTTCTCCTTGAGACATACACAGGCCCATGCAAAGAAAAATTTTCAAAGGGATTTTGTTTTCTGAAAGCACATTCTTTGCCACAAAGTGGCCATTCTGATCTGTGCTCTCTCAGCATATGTGAATCTGCTCACTCTGTGCAGAATTACACAGTTACAGCTCAAACCATGCAAGCGTCTGCAGTTCCTAATGCAGCCACTTATGCTAGAACTAAACCAACTACGTGCCTTTTGTATCAACTTAACTAAAGATTCCAAACTGGGAGCCAGGGACTAAACCAGGTATTGTGGCAGGGACTGTAGCTAATACTGAACAGAATATTATTAAAACATTTTGACTTGTCAGTGGAAATCACTGCTGTGTAATGGAGCATAGAGTATTTTTGTCAACAGAGCCAGGTCTCCACAGCCTGTGTATAATTAATGCAGTTCCCTGGCTGGAGGCTTGGTTAATTCAGTAGAATATTGCTACTGGAAAGCATACATCGAAGTGGAAACCAAGTAAAACTTTGATGACAAGACTTTTCCATGAAAGAAAAAAATATAAAAACCTCTACTATTTTAGATTTATTAAAAAAATAACTGGAATGTTCTGCCTCACATTTTAATGTAAGATATACTGTTTGCCTACTCATAGACACTCAATTTTCCATGTGAAAACTTTTTGTGAAAAACCCTAGTTTAATACCAGAGACACAGAGGAAGATATTAGACAAGCACAGTAAGTCCATATTCTTACAGTTCCCACCCAAAACAGCAGGTACTACAGTTTATTTACCTTTATTCCAGGGAGTCCAGGAAGCCCAGGAAGGCCTGGTTCACCCTATATAGGAAAATTACATAATATTACAGACATTATCCAGTTATGGTCACTATCCAGTGAACAGCCCTGTAAATTCTGCAGCAAGATAAAAGAACATGAATGATTGCTGGTCAGCTCCAGCAGGACTGTTTTTTTCAAAATGAGTGACTTAAATGTACAATTAGTAAGAGTCATGTTAAGAACTTTGATATCTTCTGGGAACCTTCAATGTGAAGATGACACACAGGTTGAAAATCCATGTCAGGAAAGCCAAATATGAATTCACATCAGTCTTCAGCAAAGAAGAAGAAAACAAGCAGCACTGGTTCATTTTACACACTGCCATTTAAGTTCCATACTTACGACGGATATTTATTCTGTTCCATTTTCAACTCTGAGCTAGATATTGTGCTGTGCAACTGTCTGATTTAGCCACAAAGCAATTCAGAGCTTGGTTTAAATTGCACAATTCAAGCAGGACTGCCTAATTATAACTGGGCCATGAATTTTATAGACCTACGCATAGCATCATTTCAGAGCTTGTTCTTTATCTGTGAATATACACAGTGCCATGAAGGATAGTGGGAATGTAACCTTTTACTGCTTTACCCAGAAAAGCCTTCCTTATTTAAAATTGCAATGAAAAGACCTAGAGAACTCTATTTGCAATGTAATTTTGCAACAAGTATTGAAAACTGAATGTATTAATTTTGAAATTAGTCTAAGACAAGAATGACCACATTCTCACAAATGGTCATTTTGACATAGCTAAATGGAAAGATGTCATCTAGGGAAATAAAGATGATGAACGAAAAAAGAAAGAGCAATAACACATGAAGAAAACATTATTTTAAAGGTTGGGGATTTTATTTTAATACAGAGATGGATTCTAACCAGCACCTTGGATCTGCATATTCCCTGAACTTTCTGGAAGCTCAGGTTTGAACTCTGAAGCCAACTTTTACCTTTATAAAGAGTTGAACTATATTCCAGATTTCTGACACTCATGAGCTTTACAGAAATCCAGACTTCAGCTCTGCGGTTTGGGCTACTAAAATATTTTACGTGTCTGTGTACACACACGCTTACATACAGTCACACACTCACGAACACACGTGTATACACACACAAACATAAATACATGTACACATAATGTAGGTGTTCATCAAACTGCACCACCAGAGACACATCTTTGAGGCAGAGATATTAAATAGACTTGAAACACTCATAACAAAATTACATTCTGCCACGAGTGAAAAACACAATAGAGGGGCTGCAAATCACTTTACCAAATGGAATGATTTTTAAGTGGTACAGAAAGATCTGATAACAGCTCCTTTGTCTGTTTTAGTTTCTCCAAAGTTCAAACTGTCCAAATTGCCTAAAAGCACAGGAAATATTCCAGTCTCAAAATATTAACTATAAAATCAGATGAAAGAATAGAGACTAGGATGCCATTTTCAATAAACACTTTCTGGTACGCTGACTATCACTTTTTAAAGCAGAAAATGGGTTATTACTCTTGCAGATGAATAATGTTCCAATGCTCTAACAAAATTTTAACCCCAAACCCCTACTCTGTCTTCCCACTTTTTGCACAAGTAGCCATACATATGGCACTACTACCATAAACTTTGCTCACCTAATTGTGGAAGAACTAAATTTCACCTGTAAGCACAGAATTTGAATATTTATAATTAATAATATATTAGTATTGCTGCAGTAGGTCACTATTTAGTCTTGGGATAGAGCTAACCCCCATACACTCACACATAAAAAGCAGAAAGGATCCACCAAAGCCAGTTCAGAGACATAGTAATCTAAAACAATTCAAATGCCCCTAAAAGATACATAGATACAAAACATAATTCAATCAATCATTATTTCTTAATTACAACTAGCATTGTAGATGAATGTATAGTATTTTATTTTTTTTGACCTTTCCTAATATAAAAATTCTGAGTATGATTTATGAGAAGAATGATTTTTAAAGAAACCAGGGCTGTATACTGACTCTATTATATAACGGCAGGACAGGTCATTCTGTCACCTCTGCACACAACATGGCACACAACAGCCTTGTCAGACTGCTGAAATATTGTCACACTTCATTTCAGGCAAATAGTATTCGGGTGGGCAGCTCAACACATATTTGTCCTTGAAAGATGGATAAGGGACAACTTCAAGAGGAGGAAAAAGGAAAATATAAGAAAGAAAAGAAGACATGGGAAGGAAATATGAAAGGGGCACAGAGAGGGGGGAAAGTATCAAGATGATGTAGGTGGCAGAAATGTGCCTCCAGTTGGAAAAAGAGCCTCCCGCAACCTCTGGTGGTGTGAACAAGTCCCTGCTAAGCAGGGGTGCAGACATGGGGCACCTAGCTGGAAGAGGCATGCTGACTGGGCATATTGTGGGAGCTCATGGTTGGGGCTGGGACATGTGGGTGGCACACTGGGACCTCATGAGGTGTATGCAAGGAAGACACAAAGCCCCCCTCTGATGTGAAAAAGAAGGTGAGATTATAGAAAGTCTGAACTGCATACCTCTCACTCATCCGTGCTGCCTGAATCCGATCAAATCTGAGTGCCTGGGACTGAGAACCAGGAGTCTGCTGATAAATTACTGCTAGTTCTGCATCCATGGCAGCCACTTAATGAGAGTATGAACCTCCACACGCGCTTAAGCGCATTTTCTAGTTTATTACCCAAGCAAAGCATACACTGCAGAATGCACGCACTGAATGATTCTGTGGATTAGATAGCTTTAAACTACTTTGATTACCTTTCCTAATTAAAACTGCACTTTATTAAGGAACTGCATTTGCAACCATAATAGTCTTCATTTAGTCTCTGATGAGAGTTGTAATTTCTTTAATAAAAGGACTTAATTTCTTATTTATATGTGGTTTGGAGTTTTGCTTAGTCACCAAAAGACCTTGAGTATTAGAAAATGGTTATCTTGCCATCCACTATACAGAATTTTAGCTCTTGACTGTCTGTCTGGAATATCTCAACTGGCAGAAGGAGTCTGTTCCACTCTGACAGCAGTGTGCAGTGGATAATTTTCAATGTTGTAAGAGGCAAGAACAGTGCCAATGGCTCCTGAGGGAAACCAAGTATTGCAATGCAAAAACCCAGTTCTCTCATTGTCTCTGTTCTCCCTGCAGGACCTGCCCCCTACTCTCATGAAAGGGAGCTGAAGGCACAGCATTCCCTGTGTTTGATGTACTGTGGATTCAAAGAGCCAATTTCTCAGCTTCAGAGGGCCCTGTGCAGAACAGTCATTGTAACTTCTGCAGGACCTTTCCTTGCAGAAGCAGTCTCAGCCACACAGCACCCAGGGGAATTTCTTACTCTGGAAGGAGGAACAAAGCAGCTGTGTCCTTCCAAACACACTGTGAACCTGTGATGGTTTGATTTCCATGACAGGTGTATGTAAAAGAGATTCTAACCAGTATTTATTTTCTTCCTAATGAGATATAACAGTGTACCACAGCTTGAAGATTAATAGTCAAACATGCAGGGTTAGCTTGTGATCACTCAAGGTGCAGAGCCATTCTTTGTTAGTCTCACCAGCTGCAACTGGGTAAGCTTTCAATGCAAGAAGTGTGCTGTGGCTAGAAGGGAAGGAGGGTTAGTCAAAATCACTTTTCATGTTGATTAGTATCATCAGGCCTGTGCTTGTTTAAAATACAAAATAATTATAGACCAAATATGCACAGCCTTGGGCTGCTAAAGTGTACTGCCTCAGACTCATCCCAGTACAGGTAAGTGCCACTGATAACATGGGTATAGCATCATTTATCACAAATCCAGCAGAAAAGGAAAACTGAGCATTGCCAAGTACCTTTTGTCCAGGCCGCCCTGATTCACCGGGCTCACCCTAAAAAAAAACAGATGAAAGACATGAGATCTTAGAAAATGAATTAAAGATGAAGCTGTGGAAAACCATAACATTAGTGATACCCAAAAGGTCTGTGACACTGTAAAGTAACCACCCTGGACCAACCACCCTTCCTCTCCCTGCACAACTTCTTTAGAACTACATTACCTTAATTCCAGCTGCAGAAGAACCAGGGTCACCCTGATACAAAATGCACAAGAAATAATCACTCTTACTATGTACAGTCTTCCAGGAAACACATAAAACAAGTCATGCAAGAGCATAACAACATTATAAACCAAAATAACTGCATAGCAAGGCTGCCTGTTTTCTGTTCTGCTACACAGAAATTTAACAAATTAATTAAATCAGTGTGATTCAGAACAGTATTGTTTTCAAGACCATACAGAGATATTTAGCTTCACTCACCCACACATCTATTAAAGTTAACCTCAAATTTCACAACTAATTAGGCAGATGTACTAATTGCAGATGTTGTATAAATGTACTTCACAAAGTCAGAAGACGGAACATACTTTGACATCTCTAAATTGCTGATCTACATTAAAAATAATTTACTGTTATTTACAAAGAATATGAGCAACTATTTTGACCTAATTTTATAGATGGCAAGTGTCAGGACTCAACTGACAAAATTTTTTGTGCTAATGAAGATTCACCTTGAAAAAAACCCCCAGTGACCCATGAGTTTATCTCCATCAGGATAGGTCATGGCTCTATTTCCTCAACACTCCAGTGTATTTAAACTGATAAGATTAATGCATGAAGTGCTATACTTCACAGGATGTGACAGCTATGGCAATGTACATATTCAGGAAAGGTCTCTGTTCTGGGAAGGCATCTAGCCTTCAAAAAGATTTGCCTACATTTTGCTGGGTTGACTGGATTTCACAGGCAGTGATATGCACAGGACCGAGGAGCAGTTGATTTTTTTTTTTAAACAATATGCCAAAGAAAAAAGAAAAGAAAAACCTACTGAAAAGTTTTCTAGTCAGACTATATACCATTGAAGATGATCAGCATGCTTATATTTGAAAAATTGTTTAATTATTCATTATTTAAAAGAAATGTACGTTTTTCATTGAAAGTAGCAAGTTGCTACATAGCAGCAACTCCAAGCTCCTGAGCAGCCTGCCAGTGATTTACATAGGTAGAATAGAAGCCAGTACTGTAATACACTGTGAATATGTATAAGCAGAGTATAAATGCTTAATATTCTTTGTACAAAATACAGATGCCCATTCCTGATATTTCTGTGAATGCCACAGCTTTACAGTTGGTTTGGGTATGATGTCTTTTTGGTATTATCTTATAAATTAAATGGTTCCAGTCAACATGCTCACTGGCCTCTGAAGAATAGGAATACACAATTACTGCAGCTTGCTCTTGAATGAAGAAAACACAAAAATCAGTATTATGAGGTTGATACATGCGTGGAAACCTGAGCTGCCTCATTTTGACAGACATGCATGAGTGACACTGCTAATATCCCTTACAAGCATGTACAACTGAAAGCCTCAAGAACCTTTTATAGCTATAAAGAGGGCAAAGCAAACAGTACAACAAATTAACCTGTTAAATATTTCAAAGGGCAATGATGGATATAGAGAAGATAAGACACAAAATATTTATAATCCACCTTCATGCAAGAATAAAAATTAGTATCAGATCAAAGAAAAAATTACAGTACAGTATGTTCTCAATTCACCGATGAGTCAAGACAGTTTGCAAATGAAGAAACTTTAGCAGAGGAACATGTACAAAGAAGGAAGATACTTGGTAATTTCTAGGGACCGAGGCTACAGTGGAAGAATAAAAGCAAGAACTCAAGCTTGGCATTGACACTATCTTCAAAGTAGGATAATTCAACAAAGAAATTTTAATTCTAAAGTCTCAGGTCAAGAATTAAGGAACCAAGTCCACATTTTTGAGTGTCACTAGGCACAGCAGTTCAGAAAACAAAGCTACATTTTTTGCACAAATAGGAACCAGCTCCTAAATCAAGTCTAAATCTGTTGTCACGTGGTATCTCACTCTCTTCACCATGTGAATAAAAATTCATTATTTATCTCACAGCATTATTTAAGCTTTTAAACAAATGCTTTTAAGTTTTGATGCCTGATTGTTTTTGTCCTTTTTATACCCTTTTATACATTTTATACCTTTTATACCCTTTTCCTTCCCTGTACCCCTTACCCTTATACCCTGTATCCTTACTACTGCAGGTTTATGGTTTTGTAGTCTAATATTTAGTTCAGTTTGGGGGTTCTCTGAGAGGGGAAGACAAAACATCTCTACTATCTTAAAACTACAGGCTCCAACCTTGAAGAGTCTGGATTCTGGAACATGTTTTTGAGCTAGGCTGTAGTTTCATTTAGAGGGGGGAATAGGGGGATAGTTACCTCACTTGTTAAGTTACTCATTGGGGGATTTTAGGTAGATATGTTAATTTGTAAAGTCTATAAAAGTTGTATACGGGGGTACGCCCGGGGCGCGCTCTCCAACGGGGGGGCTCCAACGGAGGTGTACACCAGGATCTTATTAAACCAAGGTAATACCCTTTTCCTATACTGCTGTGTCTGCTTCTTATTTTTACCAGCAATTAAGGCATCAGTTTTACGAACTATGGATTAAATCTCCTAAGCCTATGTGTAGCATTATGATCTAGTGCAATGTTCTCTACTAATTTACATAGAATTAATGGCTTGTTTACTGGGCAGAAGGGGTCTGTACATGTATGTGGATGAACACTAGAACTGAGTGGTTACTAGACTTATCTCTGAACACATTTAGCAGCTCTTTAAAAACAGTCTTTATAAAGAGCCTTAAGTCTTATAACACAGACAGAAATAGGAATACATATGGGAAAAAAGTCAACTCTACTTTGTGAACATGTTAATTAAATGTCTGGAATAGTCATTCTGATTTCCTTAAATGCTTTGCAATTGATGGGCAACTTCACGCTGGAATTACACAGAATGATCACAGAGCAAAAACCTCCCCCTATGCGGAAGAACGGGAAAGAAGACAAGCGCTGTTAAGCAGCTCAAGTGTAAACTAATAACACCATGTTTAATGCTTACTCCTAAATTATCTGTCAAAAACCATGCTCCTAAGCTCTCTATAACGTGCTGCTTGCAAAGCTACCTATCAGAAACTTTAGGCTGCAGCTCTCTTCTAAGAACTGTGTCTTTTTTCTGGGTGGCAGATTGTCTTGTAGGCAGGGAAAAGAGAAGAAAAATAATAGAAGTCAACGAAGTCACAGTTCTGGAAAGTCTGGCAAAAATTAATGCAGAGGATTCTAACTTGCTATGGTTAAAACAGTGCACTCCAAACAAATAGAATATATTCCCATGTCTCCACCCCACCTCTGAAACTCATATGAAACTTAGAAGAGATGGGATACTTCTGCATTATGAAGTTCAGCAGGTGTCTTGAAATTTTTTCAGATACAGCAATACAAGAAGTCTCCTAACAACCTATACTTTCCACAAGTTGATCCCAACTTGACTGCCTAACTGTTGAAAGCTCACAAAGCAAAATTTAAAACTTTATACTTGAGCAGAAAGGATCTCCCACTGAAAGGAGAGAACTTTTTTTTTTAATAGAAGATCCCAAACGGAGGATGTGCATGCTGCTGATCACAGGGCAGTATGGGCTTTCTAGTGGATGCAAACTCATCCTCATAGCTAATGAAGAAGAAAAGCAACAGGTGAAGCTGCATTAGACTTCCCAGAGAGATTATAAATTTACTATTTACTCGTTGTATAACTATCTATCTGTACAACAATCTCATGCTTGTAGCAGATTATATTCTTAAATCACATAAAAGTGGATCAAGATGATGTTACCAGCATACATTGTGTAAGTAAGTAAATAAGGTTCTTAAGACTTTCGTCTGGGTTAATAAGCATGACTGCAGATAAAGTATTATTTAAATTAAGTCCAAGAATCAAGTAACTTGACTATTCTTAAATCTAATATCTATTTTTAATTGCTGATTTTAGAATATGCCTTAAAATCCTTCTGCTCATGAAAGTACAGATTTACTGTACCCAAATGATAGGTCCTGAGGGATTTGCATTAATTCCTTAACAGCTTTATAAATCCATCACAAATTTCTCCTTGCACTGGAATGATGTAAACTGGTTAAGCAGTATACATGCAGGGGTACAAGAAAATATATTTATGCTTCTGCCCCAGTGAAGTCACTAGAATATGTTTTTCAGAAGTGTATGCGTTCAAAAGTGATGGCCAGAAGAGATCAGTATGTCCGACCCTTTGTCATGTGCAACACAGCCTTTACCCAGACTGATAAAGACTGACTTATGTAAGGAAACCACACTGAAAACTCCAGTTCAATTTTCTGAGTGTGAGTCTCACATAAAAGAAAACTCAGGAAAATAAAGATTTCGACAAAATCCATTTTTTGGTGATTCCCACAACATCTTGGTACTTTGCAACAATGAACTAAGAAGGTATAAAGTGAGGTTATTGTTGATGTCACTTGGAATAAAGATTTAGAGTGTGTTTATCATCAACTCTTTATTTTCCAGCTGCCAGTTTTGGAGGGAAGTTGCCTATCTCGATACTGCAATTTTTGTCCCACACTGGTTTGGTCCCTCACTTTGATGGAAACACAGAAGGTGAAAAGTTAAAAGGTGTATGGGAACACATGGCTATAATTCAATAGAGAAGTTCCAACTGGCATGTTGTGACCAAAGCTTCTGTATGATGCAAATTTCAACAAAGAGGAGTGCTAGCTAGAAACATGCTGATATATTCTGTGCTAGAGCTACTGATGTATAAAGGCAGAAATCTTATGCTTAGTTGGACAGAATAGTGAAAATTTTTCTGGTGTTCATAAAAATGAATTCAACCAAATCACTCATGTTTAAAAGAACCTCAGCTAAAAATGCATTTTCCTCTCGAACAAATTATTATTTTCATTAGTTGGTTATGCCATAAGCATGGCTAAGGCACAGATTTTCTTCTCTGTTAAGAAGCAGTGTACCTTTTCTCCTGTGTCACCCTTCAGTCCATTCTCGCCAGCATCCCCCTGTAATTGAAATACACATTATATTTTAATGATTTTATATAAGCACACAGTATGCAGAAAGTGTCAGCATTCCAACATGATTAGCGAGTTGATTTAGTTAATCAGATAGTCAATCTCTGTGACATGGTCAGACTTCACTATAACTGGGACCCCATTCACTATAACTGGGACCCCTTTCACAGGTCTGAAAAAAACCCCATCACAAAGTATCAAAATATCTGTTGGTGTAATCTACCAACTTTCTCAGTTCACTGCAGTTTATCAAGGAAGGAATTGTTTCATGATTTCATGATGATTCAGCACTTTAAATTACCAATACGATTTTATTCCCAACACAGAGGCATTCACCTAGATGCACCTAATAAAATTCAGACAGTTACACAATTCCAGTACTTTTTATTAGGATTCTCAAGTAATTCATAGCATATACTCTCTGAGTCTGAAGTCCTTAATGAATGATTCACAAACTACAAAAAATTCACTAAGTGTCACTCCTCCAAGGAGCTACCAAATTACTTTATCTCTACATAAATTCTATCACTGTTTATTGTTTAAAAAGTGATGTTCAGATAACATTTTTTCATGTCTGAGTAGACATTTTCTGCTCAAAAAATGCTGAAAATTTTAAAATAAAAATTTCATTTTATTTATCTATAAAAAGACCTAATTTCCACCTATACCCATGTAACCATATAAGACCAGACTATATCAAATAGTCTTTGTTATATACAAGAACATAGGCTAAAAATTTCTGTGGGACTTGAGGTTCACGCAAAGTGCAAGAAGTATTTAAAATGCCAAAAATACTGATAAAAATAGAGCCTAAGTAGACTAAAAAAACATTCCTGGTCTTTGTCAGATAAACAGTAGTACTATTCAAGTAACATTATTAAGTATCTGTCATATTGTTCTGAAAACTTTAATATGAAATTCCATTCAGAAAGGATTTAGAGACCAATTTCTATATCACAGTCACTGATACAATGGAAGCTAGCTAACAATCTGGCAGCACTTTAATTAAGGAAATGTACATGAAACATAGAAGAGTAATGGTTAGGAATGTCATCCCAAGTTCATTTGACAGTATAAAGCACATTGAGGGGATGTGTAACCACACTTTTTAGAAAAAAATGAAGAATTATGGAAAAATAGAATGGTTTTAAGTAACAAAAATTCAGTACATGTTAAAATTAATTGTTAATCCTTTTATGTCTGAAAACAAACGAGGGATTACTGAAGTACTTTAAAAATAAAATTTTAACAGATGAATTATTTCATGATGCATACTTCATGTTTACATACTTTTGCATGTGGGGAACAGACTTTCAATATTTCCCTGGAATATTTTTATGGTGTGTTTTTGAAAACGTGAAATGAGTTGCCATGGCAAAGCACGCTTCCAGTTGCTATTACACAGATTTACATGGATCTGGAAGTGAAATTCAAGTGTAGCAGCAAAGACACAGGCAAACATTTCTCAAGAGCAAAATGCACCTCATCATAAGGAACTTACTTTTTAAAAGTAAGCTCAGTATACTTGCAGAAGATGAGTCCAAACACTCACTCCTACTCAGAATAAGGCTTTTACTGTTTCTCAAACTGTCCCTGTGTGCAGATGAAGAAGCATGACTCTAAACTCATTCTGCTCCTACCAGTCACTATCCCCGGAAAAGCAGAACTATACTCCTCTTCTGCAGCATGGAGCTTGTTCCACCCCCTTGTCTTGTCTGGGTGTGACTGGACATCAGAGAAGCAATTTCTTGCTAACTCACTGCAAGGAAGAGCATGATCAGCATGCCACTTGTTCTGCTGGCACCTCGCCAGACAGTATTGCTGGAGATCCTGGGGGCAGACTCCCCTGCTCTTACTTAAATTGACCCAAACATAAATGGGGCATTCCATTTTTAATATATGGAGAGCTGGTTATCCAGGTATCACTTAGAGTCCATGTAGTTACTGTTCTGTTACCTGATTGTTTTATTCCACACAGGTGTCAGAGCATCAAAACCAAGTCGTGAGAAATGTGTGGATCTCTAATTTATTCGGACGGGCTCATCATTTTCTGAGACTCAGCACAGTTAGGATTAGTTGCCTGATTGCTTAGCTGTACAGCCTTCAATGTACAAGCACTGCACTCTGTGACTAACCCCACTGCAGGAATCACAGATCAGTAATTTCTATTAGCAGGTATTATCTGCCCCTCAGAAAGGCTGCATAGTGCTGGCTGCTCAAGTTCTAGGTAGTAGCTGTGGTTTTTTATTTTTAAACTTGGAATCAGTGCACTGGTGATTCTCCAAGCAAGTTATCCAAAACAGAACCACAAAAAAGGAAGTGAAACATCTCACCTTTTCTCCTCTTTCTCCAGGGTCACCCTGAGGAAAATAATTGGAGCAAAGAAGTCATAAGTTACTAACTCAGGCAAAAATCAAAGTGTTAGCTCTACTATCATTAGTAATTACTAATGTTAGTATTACTATCATTACTAATAATTATGTCACTACTGATGACAATGTCTCAGATGATAAAATCCAACAAGAAAATCTCCAATAAACAATAAAATATGTATATTTAATAGACCCCAATGGACAATACAACTTCAAGATATTTTTTTCAAAAGCTTCAATGATTTGCATGTGAAGATTTCTCCCCCTATTCTGTCCTAGACCCTGACAAACAGGCATGTGTCTTTGAGAAGCAGTCTGCAGGGACCTAGGTGACTCCTACGTGTGGTTCTCCTTGTTTTGGGAACAAAACAAAGGAAAACCACAAAGTCTGAATGTGAAGGGAAAGTCTTATGATTCTGCCAATGGCTCAGAAGGTTCCTCAAGAGAGAGAAAATGCCTTACGTGTCTTGAACTAACTCATAACTGTCTCAGAGTAAAGAGCCTTCAGTGCTCCTTACATTCTCTGTAACAATCTCTGTAACAAAAAGCTGGCTTATAGCCATTATTTTTTCCAAAATTAAAACGTGCTTGAGGAACTGCAAAAGCACTTTTGCACACACCAGCCTGACCCTCATCTCTGCATCTCTGGCTCAGAGCTGCACTCTGGCTCATCTGTGCCCCTTCTGATGGCTGGCAGTCGCTAGGCAACTCAGGGACTACAGCTGTGAATACGAATTAAGCATCAACTGCCATAATTTGGCTTCTTCTGTATACAAAGCAAGAAAAGGTCATGTTCCCAAATGGTTTGTTTTCATTCCGGATGGACAAGTAGCCAGTCAGTAAATGTAAAGGGGCTGCCTTGCATGTCTGTCAGCAGCAGCATGATGCACAGAATCAGCTGAGGAGCACATGTGCACCAGAGCTGTTCACTCGCAGCTGATGAGATTAGAATTTCAAGAGGCCCGCAGATCCCATCATCTCGGACATGTCAAGGTTTCTTTTAAATGACGTTATCATAAGCTTTATGTTCATTTCAGTTATTCAATATTAAATCAGCAGAACAAATTATATAACAATAAAGTAAGTGCAAAGAGTAATTCTGATGTAAGAAATGCAGGCTGAGACATGCTCCTAATGAGGCTTGTTGCTAACTTCCATAATAGCAGGATCAGCCCTCAAGACTGAACCCTGACATTTGTCAAAGAACTGACCACAGCAGTTCTTGAAAAGAAGCCTGAAACACATTGTAAGGGGCATAAACAAAGCCTTTCTGAAAAGGTCCCCAAATTCCCAAACGCTTGCAGGCATATTGCATTCAGTTGGCAGTGGATGTCTATGTGTCAGTGCCACTGACTGGAATTATACATGCATAGCAGAAGAATTTGCTTCTTTATGGTGAGATGTGTAAAGCCTCTTACAGCACTGATCACTGGAGGGAGTAGATCATTAAAAGTCAGTCAGAATACAAACCCAAGCTGGAAAGCATGGCTGTCATTTACATATGCACTCACATACTCTGTGCTTATTTTTCAAATCTGTTTTCAATGCTGACCTTAAGCCCTGCTTCTCCCTTCTCTCCTGCTATGCCAGGCAAACCAGGTTCACCCTAAAGGCAAAGAAAACAGAAGATGAAGTTAAGAAAGACATGATGAAATATTTGAACCTTCTTATAACGGGTAAGTAATGATAAATAAAATTTTAAAAGACTCTGCAAACATGTACTCCACAGCTGGGCACTAAAATGCCTCATTTCATCAGATAGGGTGGATTAACTCATATAAGATAAGAAATTATTCTTCTGAAGGAGGTAGAAACACACAGATGTCAAACTAAACAGAAAGGAGACCTGTGGCTCCTGATTCTTAAAATCTGTCTAATTAACCTTAAAAGCACAGTCTTCCCAGCAAGACTGCCAATGCTTTCCCTGTTCTCTACAACTTAGAAATGCTGCAAGAAAGGCTTATCTTGATTTGTTTTGACATTTGTGCTTCTGGTCTCAGATGGAAGGCAGATAACAAAAGAAAATGAGAAGGGCCCATTTAAGAAATTGAAGAATTTGGAAGAAGAGAGAGCTTTTCAATTTTTAAAATATGCTTTGCTTGTCCATTTTTTATGCTCTTATACCACTGGCTGAAAAGTGGTGTTAAAAGATTTAAAAATTGTCAGCATTACATCAGTGTTTCAAATTTGGGGTATGTTTAATGGATAGTATATCATTCTTCTACAGTTCAAGGATTCATAAATGATTTTCATAAGTCAATCAGCAAATAACACTTATTTTCAATCTTCTTTCATTCCTTCAAATTTAAAAATAGGAAAGAAGCAAACAAAAAAATCCCATCTAATAGATATTTCTTAGTGTTTATATCCCATATTTATGGGAAAACCACAGATATTCATTTTAGATAAAATGATAATACAATGATTAGACTTTATTGTAAAACAACTAGAGCTTATGGCTAATTATGTAAAAGTTTCTGCAGGTGTATGTTTCAGTTTCAGAAGAAATACCTTTGATAACCCTCACACAGAGAACTGCATCACACTTCTGGCATGGCAAAGCACATTAAAATAACAGCCAAAAAAAGATTTGAAAAAGTTTGCAACTAGATCCTTCTAGAAACCTTTCGTTATGTAAGTGTATAAAAACGTGGAAAAGTTAAATCCAATAGCTAACATAGCAATCAAATTTGAAATAGCAATTTGTATCAGAAACTCAGTGAACAATTTTCACACAGTGTTCAAATTTAGTACATGTGATGAACCAATCCTCTACTCAAAAGTTACGGAGGCGTTAAGATAAAGGCTTTTCCAAAGACTGCATTTTCTAGTCCTGCATACAAGCCTTCTATTTAGAAAGAACTAATCTCTTTGTTACTTCCGCAGGCAGATTTAATCATAGATATATTAACTCTGATTCTCCATGAAAGCAAGTTGCATTGTATTTCTAAATTAATTTCATTAATTATATTTTAATTTCATCGAGAGTTGGACGATTTCAAAGAACAAACCAAAATCATCAAAATTCTAGCAAAACTCTGGTGAGTCATTTTCCAAGACAGAGAAAAAAATATTAGGTACCATTAAGCCCCCAGGGAATTAAACAGTCACTTTTGTCAGCCCTTTCTCAAGGCCCCTTTGTACTACAGTAGCTGTGAGGCTGACAAAGTGGCACAGGCATTCAATATGTGAGTGGTCGGGATTTGAAGCTGTTAGAGAATAGGTGTGAGTGTCCTGAAGGATTGACCTAAAAGGCTCTTGAAGAGAACTGCCAGTTGACCAAATGAAGCAGAAAGAACCCATGAATAACACTTGTTTCTCCTCATCCCCACACCCCAAAGAAGCTTGTTTCTGTCCCCTTCATTTTCAAACAGCTGCTGTCAGCTGAAGCTTTCATGGGCTTAAATCTCTAATCAAAGGCTTGAAGTTCCAAGCTTGCACTTTCCTTCCAGGTTTATATATCAGTGCTATGGATGCAGAGGGCTACTGCTGTGACAAAAAGAATACTGCAAAAATAGAAGAAAAATATTATTTTCTTCAGAGCAAAGTGAAAACCTCAGGCTGTCACCTTGTCATAGTAAATCCCCATTCATACCAACAATCTCATTTCTGTACTATATGCAACTTTTCTATGCTCAGCACTACACTTATAGTACTGAAAATACTAGGCAGAGACATTTGAAGTGCAGAAACTAGCTCTAGGAATGGGAAAGGTTGAAGGCAAACCTAGAAGGGTAACACAGAAATGACCTTGTGCCTTTATGGTTTTGGACCAATTATTGCTCTGTTTCTGATGTTCAGAAGAACAGGGAAAATATTTCTTTCCCTATGTTAGACCTCTATTTTCTTGTCCATACAGGGAGTAATAAGGTGAAGTGAAAATACACAGCCCACAAGCTGCTCTATATCCTAGCCCTGATGAACATTCCCAGCACACAGCTAAGCAAGCTTTTTGCCAGGCATCCTCCCTTTGTCACTCTGCATGTCCTGTAGGCATGGCAGTCTGTCTTTATGTGCAGATAGTTTTATAATTCCAGTAAGCCTTAACATAAACCCTCCAAACAAACAAGGAAATCAAATCACAAAACAAAAATCAAAATGCTCCCCTCAAAGTAGTTATGAAGCAAAGAGCAGTTAACTTTTGAAGACAAGTATATTAATAGCTCTTCCCTTGCTACGCAGTAAAATACTGTGTCGTTTCAGCCATGTTGGTTCCAAAAAGATAATTTTGATTCTTGGCATGAAAATAATTTAAAATATTTCTGTTACAAAGTATAGTTAGCTATTTCACATCTATTTAGTTACTTTTCTTTATTTATCTGTTTATTACTAAACCGTGTATTAAAACAGGAGTGCAAAATGTTGTGTGAGTAAAACTGGAGTGTAAAATTCTGTATGAATACACTTCAGCCCCACAGGTTAGTGTTTTGGAGATGAACAAAAAGCACATCTGAACTTTAAGAGGCTAAAAACAGTGACAGTGTTATTCAATGAGGGATGCATGCAAGGAAACACCAGGTGTTTGACAATGTCATTTGATGCAATAATTTAAATCAGACTGCTTTTCAACCTGATAAAATGCAAGGAGCTATAAAACTAATCCTCAATGTCACATGTTTTTTACATTCACCAGGCCATGGGCAATGTCTTTCCTGACTCTTATTGTAGTCTCTCTCTAAAAGCATTGACAGCAAAGTTGTTAGGTTGCAGAAACAATTGTCTTCTGCACATCAGCTAGCTTTCAGATCAAGGCAGCATATTTTTATTTATTTTTTCTTTCACAGAAACAAAGAACGGTTTAAGTTAGAAGGCATCTCTTGACATCATCTTTGAGGCCCTTAATTGGATTCTGTCCAGAATGTCCATGTCTCTCTTGTACTGAGGAGCCCACAACTGGACACAGTACTCCAAGAGTGGCCTTACAAGTGGTTCTCCCTATTTAAAGAGTAATTTTGTCTATAGGGCATCTAACTTTAGCTAACAGCTTGCCTTTCTCCAGTCGTAAACGGAGAAATTATCACTCAGGAACAGAGTGATGGCAATCATTCTAAAATTTTCTAGTGCCTATAAAACACAACCCATGATCTCAATTAGAGAATTAATGAGGGCTAAACTGCACCCTCACACAAGAAAAAGATGTAAGACCCAGAGAAATCGTGTGAAGCCACCCTTGGTACTTTTCCCTAAAAGGGATAGACAGTGGGGAGGATGCTGTGGTGAGGTGTGAAGTGTCTCAGTACTGAGTTTAAAGGAATTACTATTAGCCCTTTTGGCCCTTCTGCATTCTTATTCTTAGCTAAACCACACCACAGAAGCTGTCCTGTGCAATGAACGCTGTGTGGTACTACCATGATACACCAAAATAAAAATAAAATTCTTCCTCCTGGCACTGAGATGGGTTTTGATTTCCAAATGCTGCCTCTGCAACATGCGGCTGAACCGACACTGTGATGGAAAGAGCTAAGCGGGATGCTGCAGTACCAGCACCATCTTATCCTGCCTACCAAGGCTCTGCTGTAACAAAGCAGCAACTAAACTAGAGGTGCACAAATGTAATGCCTCACACTGGTAAACACGAAAATATTGCTATAGAAATACCTTTTAGGTAACCCTTGACTTCTGTTTCATATAAAGTTATTTTCTCTTGCCTTTGTGTAACTTGACCAACCCCAAAAGAAGAGTTCTGTTGTCATTACATGACCCACTACACAAAAAGATTATAAACTATTGGAAAATGCTAGAAAAACTTCCTTTTCCCAAATTTCATGTAAAAACTATGCAGCACTAGAAGATAATTCTCTAGCCTCTGGTCTGCTGCTGAAAAAGACACTGCCACTAAAACCCTTATAGACACTGAAGTCTCCAGTTATTCACCACCAGAATCCAATTTTTTTTTCAGATACAGTTTGCTGAATTCACAAATGTTCTCAGAGTGATGGAAATAAAAATTTCCAGCAAATGTTCTATTGTTCATTCACTTACCCAAAATCAATCAGCTTAACTCAGCAGGTGTGTAAATGTTCCAGTAATTTATTTGCTGACAATTTCCACAGAAGTATGCTGCAGACACAATGGGATTGTTTTGCTGTTGTTTACGTGATATAGAGAAATTGCAGAGTCCCCATCAGTGGAATACTGACATTTCACTTTCAAAGAGAACTGCTGTAATGTTTGTTTGCTGTCAATAACAGGAAAATCTTTACCATGTTTCAGGAGCAAACCTGTGGATGGGAAGCTGCCACTGACAGTTCCACGTGTTAACCCCAAATGACCTGATGGGAGGGTAGCTTTGGTTCCTCAAAAACAGAAGCACTCTAACAAACTAAGTTATTGTCACTACTGCAGTGAATTAGAAAGAAGACTGTTTCTTCAGCAAACTGCAACGTTGAGGCACGACTGAATGAGTTACAAAGGGGATCACCTTTAGCTGTTCAAAACCTTCTGATAATTTCTAGAAATGGCTTCAACAAAATGCTCTGGGTCTCAAAAGTGTTTGGCTTTTTCTTCCAACTGATATCAATTATCAAGGCAAACAAAATGCTAACATGTCAACAATATATCCAACCCAGCCGTTCAATTCAGGAGTTTCAGATAATTTGAATCAAAACCAGAAGGATATTCCTTTGGACACACACCAGAACACCTTGGTTGAAGTCCTGACACTCTTGAGCCTATATTAAGTGTATAACTGAATTAACATTGACAGACTTACTGCCTTTCCTGTAGCTGGGCAAAGAACAACCTTCACATCCTGTTCAATAAATAGGTGTAGTAGTTTCCTCAGATACTCTCATTGTTGGGGCTTATAGTGAAGTGAATCTGAATTTGGTGAGCACTCAGATGTATAGAGCATTGCTTGGGCTCTGCTGGTAATATGAGAAAAGTCTGTCAATACGAACTCATAAAATCTGCTTCAGAACAGGTCTGAAAATGTATTACCCACTAGAGTCCGTATCAAAGGAGTCAAGACAGTTGAAAGCATGCTTCTCCTTACTGGAGTGCTTTGTGCCCTTGAGGCACATGCCTTCATATCCAGAATTAATCAGCTAAAAATAACATGGCTGGAGGCCCTAGCTTTTCTTGTTTGTAACAGAAAAACAGCCTGGAGGCTGCTGTTCTGAAATAGGTTTTGTTTTGGTGAGATGCATAACTCTGTCTACACCAGCTGGTTGATATCCACCTCACCCTGAAAGAAAGGCTGTCAGTATTGCTGTATTTTTCAGTCACTAGAATGTAATCAATTTAAGGATAAGGAAACACAAGAGGCCCCAAACCTAATCCAGTCTAATTTTACTCTAAAATACATAGACAAGGACAGAGGGTAAAAAAGTGGTTTTTCATATATGTTACTATGATTTCCATTTCAAACCAGGGTTGAATTACCTCCTTTCAACTTGCTTTTTGCGCCCCTCAAAAGTAACTTAAAATTGTTTGTTTAAGGTCTGGAAATCTCTCCTGGCCCACTCACCAGTTGAAGTTAAGTGTAAAGGCTATTCAACAAGACTCAGCTGGCCTGCAAACCTGTCTGAGAATTTGTGAACTACATTTATGATGTTTTCTCCTTTTATTTGAAAAAAAATGTTAGTACATACATACCCTGCCTCATTTCTCTAAAGAAATGTGCTATTGCTACATTCAAAATGTGTTCCTACACAGCACTGGACAGAGTATAAAGGAAATACATGTATTAAGAATAAAAATAGCATTTAGAAAGCAGTAAGAAATGTGCATACACAGCCTCTGAATATACTGATAAGAAGGAAAGTTCTTCTGAGATTTATTGAATTGCTGTTGTCGATGTACCAAAAGAATTTGAAATGAAGAGATCTATCCTGACCACTCATTCTGTTTTCAGTACACCCTCATAAAACCCCCACCAAAATATCAAGTACTGTGTAAGAAAAAGCAATTTATGGAAGTATAGAGTGAAGGGTTTATGCACTCCAGACAAACTCCTATTTGTAGCAAAGACAGTGATTTGCACAGACTCCAGAAACTGGGTTCCTTCTGGCCAAATACCATCTTGACTTAAGGAATCTCTACTGTTCTTCTTATTTCACTGCTGCAGTCACTAAGAGTGCTTATCAAATCAATGCCACTTAACGTAGACCAGAATACATATTCTATACTTGCAGAGTTGAACTTTCCAGAAAACCCTTTGTGGCCATTTCAGCATGATTAATGTAGGGATATGAT
>VYZT01053074.1:6366-17128 GCA_013400735.1 Pomatostomus ruficeps
TCTTCTGTAATAACTTGACTGTCTTTCTTTTACTGTAAGGTTAGCTTAGAGTAGCTTACACATACATGCTCATGCAATAGGTCAAGTTTCATCAGTTAAAGATATCTCTTGCTCCAAGGAAGATGATATCAAGCATTAATAAGAGAAGCTAAAACTCTATTGCACTGTGCTGTTGGCCAGATTTCTGTTTTTCTCATGGCCAGGCACTGCTGTCCCCTCCCCCTCCCTCGGTATCTGGTTTCCCCCCTGGAGGGCTCTGTATTTCGCAATCCTATACAAAGCCCGTCAAATTCAAACCCCTCACTCCTATCCCATAGGATGTTTGTTCCCTCCCCCACCCCCTCGTGTTGGTATTTATGTAACTGTAACATGCTGTGCTAGTGCTTCCCTAGCATGACCCTGGTGCTTGAATAAACATCTGGGAAAGTGCCCCCGCTTGTCTCTCCTTCCTTGGCATGCCTGTATCATCGGTGGACTAGGTGAACCCCTGCTGGAACTTCACCAGCCCTTCCACGCCTTTGAAGCAGCTGGCCAGCCCCTGAAACTGCGAGTGGTTGCCTGGTGCCCCCACCAGAGGCATTGCAGCAAAACTCTATGGTAGAAATGTTCTTATGGAGAAAACCCTATCAGTTCAACGAGATTGGCTCATCATTATCATCATGTGAGTAATAGATAAAATATAGCCAGCTTAAAATGGATAAAACTTAGGTCAAAAATAATTAACAGTTCAGAGGGATAGAACACCTCTCCTATGAGGAAAGATTAATAGAGTTGGAGTTCTTCATGCTGGAGAAGAGAACACTGCAGAAAGATGTAATTTCAGCTTTTCCATACTAAAGGGTTATTATAAGAAAGACGGAGACCCTGTAGTGGTAACACCAGGGATAATTGTCTTGAACTACAATAGGGTTGATTTAGATTGAACTTAAGGAAGACATTTTTTACAGTAATGATGTTGAGGCACTGGAACAGGTTGTCCAGAGAAATTGTGGGTCCCCTGTCCCTGAAGTGCTCAAAGTGAATGGGACGTTGAGGAAGCTGGTCTAGTGAAGAACATCCAAGTCTGTGGCAGGGCCTGGTGGACAAGGTGATTGTTAAAGGTCCCTTCCAGCCCAAACCATTCTATGATATTTTGTTGTACTTTGCAGTGTACTTTCTACTGAAGACACCTGGTAATGCTAAAAGCTTCTTGTTTTGATTAATAGCTGGAATCCCTCTTTTTTGGTACAGGGTATAAAACACCAATTTAGTATTACTCTGTTCAGAAGAGAGTGTTAAGATCTGCATTTATTTGCTATCATCAAAAGAAAGATATGCAAGTAAAAAAAAAGTAAAATGCTTCTGAAATATCATGTTATTTCTAAGTAACCCCGTGTAAAAAAAATAGAAACCCTTCTAAACGGCATGGTCTGGCTTTGTTCCTTTTATATAATACAAGTATGTACATTTTTTTTATTTTTATAATTGAAACTTTAGGCTTATTATTGACGTAGTAGTCAGTCACTGGAATAGATCAATGAGAAGACAGTTTTTATTCACTGTGTTGTTGCTGTGGGGTTTTGTTTCAGTTTTAAAATGTGGTGTGTGAGTTGAGAGAGAGGTTCTGTTTTCTGCTTTGTTTTGACCAGAATATTAGCTGGTCCCTGGAATTTTTTTCCTCCTTTAGGCATGCCCTGTACATTTTCTCTAAAGTGACTATTTCTGAGGTTGAAAAAGTTACCTATATTAGTCATAAAAGACCTCCCAGGTGGTTAGAAAATAAGGAAAGATTAAGCACAACCTTAGTTGCATTGCTCACCACTTCATTTTTCTGCTTAATGAAACACTAACGGAATAAAAGAGCAAAGATCCCATAGCAATTGAGAAGTAGAGCACTGGTTGAATTCTTTGCCAAATATGCCAAACCTTTAGCTTTTCCCTGTGATTGATATTACATCCTTTTGTGCATTACCTGCCAGTTGGAATGAAGTCTGGCATACAAAAAGTGGTGGTTTGACATTAATGCAGCTTCATAGAAATTAGATTTTCCGTAAAGTTTTAGCAGCACTGAAGATAAATACAAAGGGTTATAAGCAGTGTAATGATCTCCAAATCTGCAGCTTCATCCGCTTCAGTATCCCAGAAGGCTAATGTAATTTCACAGAAAAGGTACCAAGATATATCACTTATCTTCTCCATGCATATGCTATCAACTCTGATGTAAAACATTAGCATTATAATGAAAGGAATTTGTCAATCAGGAAATAGATAGAAGCGTGTATTTGAAGGCAGCAAGGAAGGAAGAGAAGGAGAAATACAATCATGTTGATGCAGAGATATTTTACCAATTCTGACAGGCATTTAATTTATTAAAATCTCTGCTTTGAAGTATAAATAAAAAGCACATATTCTGTCATTGATGTTATCATATTGATTTTGCTAGCCTTTTATATATGCAATACTAATATATAGACTTTTCTATAAAGTAATTGTGGAATTTTGAGTTAACGTATTTCAATACAAAATGTAAAAGGAAAAAAGTCTCAATGGTTTTAAAAGCTCTGAATAGATTACAGCACTGGTATGAATTAATTGAAATGTAAATTTTCCCTATGACAGAAACAAGTTCAAAGTCAAAGCAGCCCTTCTCATCCTCTTTATTCTACCAACTTTACTGGCCATGTTTAGGTTTTTTAAGGAAATCTGTAGAGGTTCTAACTAGCTAAATATTATAATTAACAATTTTTTTCTCATTATTTTGTATTTTCAGATAACATGCATTTGGAACAGAAATTAATACAGGTCAGGCAAAAAAATCTTTAATATCCCATCTAGGCAGTTTTTTATGTAATTGCAAGTCTAATATCCATATGCCTATTTTCTTAATATAATACCTAAATAATACCTATTTTCTCAATAATGCATCTGATCCAGAACCTTTTTCTTTGGTTTCATGGTTACTGACTGTTATTCATATTCAGTATTTATTTCACTCTCTAGTCACTTTGATTTCTATTTTTTTTTTGCTTTAATGGCCAACAAAAGCAAACCCCTTCCTTTTTGCCCTGATGGTAGAAATCAGAGCACGAATTCTTACTACTCTTTTTTTCCTTGTGATTGTTTGTAGATTTCTGTTTTAAATTGTGTTCTGTATCACATGAAATTCCAGTGAGCACTGGCTGGATGAAACCTAGAAAGTACTGCTTGCTCTGAAGTTGAAAACATCATAAAACTCTTAAGGGGTTTTTTTTGCATAAATTCTGCCTTAAATCCATGATTTCTTATGAGCTATCACAAACAGGTAAATTCTAGGATATTTGCGTGAATTTGGGCTGTGCAAATTCTGCCCACCCATATCAAAATTTGTTCTCTCTACAGAACTAATTTGGAGAAAGCACCATGAATCTGTATCTTCTCAGTGACCATTAGGAATATTCAGTGAAAGAAGTCTTTAAAATTGAGAAACAGTTTTCTTGGAAGAAGGTAATTGAATGATTTCAGTTCTGCTTGTTAGGTAGGTTTTTAGTTCCATTTTAATGTAAAGGTACAAAAAGAATATAGATAAGCCAGTTTGATTTATAAATTTAAAAAGGAATGATTAAATTTGATTTTGCATAATGGAAACATGAGCATTTTCATCATGCTTTGATATTAGCCACTTTGATGGCCCCTGCATATTCTAGTTATTTTCCTGCTGGTAAAATGGAAGTTCTGCCACAAACATTTTTCTTTCATTTATGGAATTACACGTACTAAAGTATAATTTAACATAATTTAACTGTGATAAATTATCATTATTATTGTTATCCCAGAGACTCTTTGGAAGCTAAAGAAACACCAGAGTCCTTTATCAGTATTTAAAATAAACAAGAAAGTCTTTAATAAGTCTACTTACTTTGCTGTATGTAAAATACAGTCAGTTCTTATAGACTGTGACATTTTAAGTCAGATTTTGTTTTCAGAATAAGAAATGTTTATAATCCATGATTTGTAGGGTGTGAGGTCAATGAGAAACTGTAATGATGTCTTTGGGTCAGGTTCCCTACATCTTGGAAGTCACTAGAATCTACTCCAGATATATTTCTAAGTAGTTGAAAGCAATATCTGTACCTAGATCTACAAAAACTTTGCATAAACATGAAGCTTTAACTTTGAAATTTTCCACTTGGGATGATTAATGAATTGCAAAAATGCCTTCAGGGAAATGATGTCCTACATTAGTGGAGAGAGAGCCAGACAAGACGTGTGTTCAGCTCAAAGCACTACCTGTCTCAAAAGGGAAGGCTGTTACTTTTCAAGTACATTTCTACATGTCAAAACCATTGAAGTCTAGGAACTAACTGTAGCCATGTGAGGCTGTCAACTGATCTTGAAATTATATTTTAAGTAAAATTACCTTTAACTGAGTGCACATAAATCTGTGAAACTACAACTTTTTGTAGCGATAATGGATTCTTATTTCTGAAAATTAATTATAAGGATCTTTTTCATCAGTCCATGAACATGATGTTTTTAACTTTCTCTGATTCATTTTCATAGAGATACAGTCCTATAAATAATAGAAAATATGTAATAAAAATAATCCTCTACAGAAATTGCTTTCCACTTACCACATTTTTTGTTGTGTTTCTAGATTGTTTCTGTATGTATTTATTTATTCTTGTAATTACACAAATAACTTTGTGTTTTATTTAGAAATTATTTGGATTGAAATGTTTGTTTAGCACTTATTACAGAATTACTGAGGCCAATTGCATTGCTCTGTGGCCCAGTGGATTACTTGGAAATGTGCCAATATGAATAAATATCTTTTAAGTAAAATTTATGGAATTCAATGAGATGAACTACCCTACTTTAATATTCTGGCCTGAATTCCTTAATGTCCTTCACAGACCTCAGTTTCAAGACAATGAATTTTAGAAATGCTACAGTTATTTTAATTAATAAAATATAGTGTTGATCTTGAGAGAGTAGTTTTTGTCCTAGGTATGCTTCTTAAATACCAACTAGTCATATATAGCTTAAATATTTAGGAAAGCAGAGCATTCTGTTAGCTGTGAAAGCTGTCTAAATGTTTAGTTAATGAACCAATGGATTTTAACTTATTTATTATTTTAAAATACAGCTTTCACTTTTAATTCACATCCTAATAAATGTATCTGAAAATAATCCCAGTTTTAAACTAAAGATACTCATTACACAAACTATATCTTATGTTTTTGTTCAAAAAAAATTTGCTCCCCAATAATATTTTCATATTTGGAGATTTTGAAAGCATTTAAACATTTTTTTCTGCTAAGACCAAAGAATATTTTTGTACTATTTGTTAGATGTATTATACCTTTAATTTGGTAAGTGGAAAACATTTAAGAACATATTCACAGATATTAGTATCCAAAGATCTTGCCCTGTTGTGCAAGACTGTGCTATGTAATTTTGTGAGTACACTACAAAGATAAACTATTTTTAATCTATTAATGACTGAGTGAATTAGAAGTATTTCAGCAACAACAATTTCAAGACTGACCATGTAAATTACTTTTATTAATATCGTAACTCAAAGACACAAAGGTCATAATTTTTGTGCAAGCAATAATAATTATCTGAACAATATTTCTTTTACAGGATTGTTTAGTATATTATTATAATCATAGAATCATTAAGATTTGAAAAGACGTGTAAGATCATCGAGTCCAGCTGTCAACCGTGCACCACCACCATGTTCACCATTAAACCTTGTCCTTAAGTGCTAAATCCACATGGTTTTTTAATACTACCAGGGATGGTGACTCTAGCACTTTCCAGGGTAATCTGTTCCAATGCTTTTAAACCCTTTCCAAATTTATTTTTCCCTAATATCTAATCTAAATCTTCCCTGGAAGAACTTGAGGCTGTTTATTCTCATCCTGCCACTTTTTACCTGGCAGAAGAGACTGACACCCTCTCACTCCAACCTCCTTTTAGGTAGCTGGAGAGAGAGAGATAAAGTCTCTCCTGAGCCTCCTTTTCTCCAGACTAAACAATCCTAGCTGATAAACAAACCTTGGCTACTCCTCGTAGTGTAAGGTAGAAGATTTGATTTCTATTTTACTGCTTTTTTCCTGGAGGGTGATGGTTTTCGCTGTGCAGGCATCATGTACAAGCACTGGCTTTAACTATGTGTTCTGTGACGTTAGACTTTTTCGATTTTTTTTTTTTATCTACTTGAAACATTTTAAAGGTTGTGGGTTTATTAATGGTAATGCAATTTATTGATAGCTAGGAAAATTTCAATATCACTGTACAGAGCCTTTTATTGGTGTTTTGCAAATAAAAAAGGTGACAGTTTTATTTGAGGGCTGGAAGCTAAACTAGTCTTTCTGATACGGTTAGACTGATTCTTTCGGTACAACATAAACTATGGCTCTCAAGCAAGACCTTCTGCATGAACTGTCATAATATTCAGAGAGGGGGTTGTTGATCCTTTTTTCATTCTTGTAGCTGAAACCAAATACACAACTGCAAAATTACCAAAAGAAATTATTTTGTTCCTAGAACTTCAGCACTTAGGAGTTACCATGTTTCCTTTAAATACCAGCTCAAATGTCACATCTCTGCATATGAAAGCAATGAGTTAACACTGCTGCTTTAAAATGTTTCCTTTTGGGACTATGAAATCCTTAGAGCTTTTTACAGACTGTTAAACTGCAGTATTACTCTGAAGATGTTTTGCATTATTTCACAGAATATAACGTGTATCTAGTCCATGTTCTCTAGAGTAGATGCCTCTCTGGTTTGACATATTATAGTCTTTTCTGTCACTGATGAATGACAGTTATGCAGGAACTCCTTTTCACAGAAGTTGTAAAATAAAATATCTGTCTTTAAATTTATAGAGGCAAAAAAATATTAAGGAAAAGGGAAGTAATATAAGGCCATGTAACAAAGAGATGATTGCAAGGATGTGAAGTTTTTTCTTCTGTTAATTTTCTTCTTCTAAAGGCAGCATGCCAGCAAATGCTGTAAGGATAAGGCTTCCTTTAGACTGGACCTCTTTCCTTCTGAGAAAGACTTTGAAACTACATTATTAGGTGATCTATTGGTAATGGATTAACAGATACTGAGTACACTTGGATTCTGTTTGGGTTTAATTGTCTATTGTTTTGTTTAATTGTTTTTGATTTGGGGGGTTTTTTTGGTGGTCAAAAGATGATTGTGGAATTAGTGGCTATCCAATTGCTTAAAATATCAGCTGGTTTTAATAATCCTTGAACATAAATAGTGGATGGCAAAATTGCTGGGGTTTGCATGTTACAGTTCTTTTTTTCTCAGTTTTCTCAAAGGCTTTATTTGCTCTTTTAGGCTTTCACAGGCAAACTTAAAGCCTGTTCTACTGCTTTGAAAGGAGTGTGTTACAATTTAGAAATATAATTTTGTGATTTAATCGTTGAGGAACCAAAACATAGACTTCAGTTGAAGAAATGTAAGTGCATCTGGGGGTTTGTTAAGATGCTATTTGTTTCTCCTGTTCCACTGTATGCTTTTTTCACGTTTATGTTTGACTGCCATATTTATATAAAAATCACTATTAATCCTAGGATAATTTAATTAAGCATTTTTATAGTAGTGACTGGTATCCTGAGAGGATTGATAATTACGGATTAGACTTTGTATACTCTGTAAAAATGCTGCATTAAAAAAGGACCAGTGGGGATTTTGAACAAGCTGTCACTTAGGCAGATGGAACCACTGAATAAGAAAATAAAACAAGTTAAGTGAAGAAAAAAAACCATTGTAATGTTTCTGAACCCTTGGAGTTTCTTGGGGGTTTTTTGCCTGCAAGAATTTATTGATTTTTTTTTCCTCCTGCTACCTTTCTTAATTATGTGTTAACTGCTGAGCCAGTTCTGAAATAATCTTTGTAAATACAAGAGAGACTTTGATAAGAAAACAGTGGAAGCAGTGGTGATTCCACAGAAAACTTACACATCTGTGGTGTATGAATTGTTTTCACTGTGTGTCAAAAAACCCAGAATAAAATTTCTTGGATCTGCTGACTTCTAGCTCCTCTCCTTTAACTAATATCTTTCTTTGTCTTGAAACTACAAAGAGGTAATTCTTCCGTATCAATGTTATGGTCCCTCTCAATCTTTTTAAACCTAGTCTGCTTGGGCTTTTCCTCTAGTCAGTGAAAAACAGGTCCTTCATAGTGTTAAACACCTATTCAGAATCGCCTGTTATTTGTGATCCACCAGTGGATGCTAAACATGGGGACAAGCAGCCACTGTGCCCCACTGCCACAGAACTCTCTTCAACTTTTCCAGTTATATTTTACACCTAAAAACATTATGTACTATTTCTGGCAAATTAAAATGGTCCTTCTTTGTGCTAAAAAATCATATATGAGGAACATGATGGGGTGGATATAATCTGTTGACAACATCTGACTGAACCAAATAAGGAAGTGAAATTTCTAATAAGCAAAATAGTTTTCAAGATGTTCAGCATGGGCATGCTGATTCTCCTCAATGTGCTCTGTGATCTGAAATCTTTTGTCACAAAGGTAATTGAGGATCTTGCCTATTGGTAATATAACAAAGCAGTGCCACGTTGAATATATTTAAATAGCCTTTCCAGTGCAGGATGTTTTCTCATATGGGAGAGACTTCTGATGAGGATGCTAGAAGGAAGATGGGTTTAGTGATGTGTAAAAGACTACCAGAAAGGGAGTAGTCTTTCCAAGAAGGCAAAAGGTGAATTTAGGCTTACAGCCATTTACCTAGAGTAGACTGTGCTAGTTATTCAGTGGACATTCTCAGCTGGGGTATAACACAAATGGTGTGTTACAGTGCGGTAGTGATAATGATAAATGGTAAGAAAGTAATTGGACTGAGAAATAAGATGAGCGATACCTACTCAGATAGGAAATATAATAACAGTGAAATTTGTCCCAGAATGAAATCTGATTTTAAATTCACTGTGGCTGAATGGCTAATAAGCCATTGATAACACAATCTTTATGAACTGTTGTCCATTACGAGGTGAATTCCATGAAGAGGCTATAGACTCTCAGGCAGCGCTACTTGTTCTCTTTTTGGAACATCTGACAGGCAAAAGAATTGTTATTGTAAGGACTGAGGGTAAGAAGAGTAAGAACGGTGAAATTAGAAAAGGAACAGGAAGAGAAAAAAAAAATCATTGTCTCCCTTTTATTCTAAAACAAAATCCTGTGTACTTAAGTGAACAAAAGCCAAAAGAAACAAAGGGATTAGGAACTTCAGAATGAAAGAAAAGACTTTTCTGTTTTGTTATTGCTACAATAAATAGCAACTGCAGTCATGAAGAGATCTGTTAATTTTCTAGGAGCTCTAGAATCTTTTAAGAGTGAATCTTGGTGGTTTGTAATGTCTTTTGATATAAAATGAAGTTTTTATTCTAAACTCGAACTTCATTTCCTTGCCTTGTTCTTCTGTCTTTTTGTGGTGTTCACTTTTTCAAAAATGCTGATTGTCTTCTGATGGCTTTCTTACTGCAAGCAAGGCTTTTAATTTATTTCCACATTTCTTGTATGTAATATTAGTATTGAATTACTTAGAAGTACTGCAAAAAGATCTGTTGACTTAATTTTCCAGTCTCTCTAGTTTAACTTAAATGATGCATTCTTGAGCTTATTATCCTCTTTTATTTTCTCCAACAATTAATATTAGAATCCTTTTTGTCTCAGTATTTTTTACGTTGTTTTGATCTTTTTATTACGTGCTTTAATAAGATATAAGAATAATGGATGGTAAGAGAAAGTAAATATTGATCTTTCTTTTGGATCTTTATGTTAGTTTGAGAGCTTACATGTAAAGGATACATGAATCCTTTTGAATGTATTCTGATACTGTAGTCACAGGCAATAGAATAATTCCTGCAATTAAACCCAGCACTCAGAGATTTCATTACATCTAATTATAACTAATTTATTTAAGCTCGCACAAAATGGCTAAAAGCCATTCTATTGTACTTAGTTAATTACATTTTCGTAAAATTAAGCAACTGAGGGTCTGCAAAGAAGAATACCAGAGACATCAGTGACTGAGACTTTCTAAAATCATTAGTTGAAATCTCAACTTGACTTTTCCATTTATGGGTTAGTTCTTTTAGCAGATTTTTGACCTGTACGTGTGCTATTCCCCCTTTAGAAAATGAGCTGGTATACCAGTCAAAGTTGTCTGTGTCTAGCAAAGCCATGCTGATCGTATTTCTGGGAAGAGACTTTGCAAAGTTTTATTCATTGCCATCTTAGCAAAGTCAATGAAGCTGCTGAACCTGGAACATGTCAAAGTTATACTTAGTAATGCTACCACAGCCATACCCATCAATATGACTTTTCTGGTAAAAACTGTGAAAATTTTTTTTTCCCCACAACATTATTTTGCTAGAGAAAGATTAACAGGCCTATTGGTGTAACAGTTCTTGGTCACAGGGAGGATTTGTGTTATTTCTTTAATTATACCCTCTGCTAACATTTCCCCCCTCCCCCCCCCAAAAAAAAGGAATTGTAGTGCCTTTTCATACAGTGAAACTTACCTTTTGTGAGAGTGTTAAATGCATTACTTAAAAAGGTCTTTCAACCTTCCATACTTAAAAAAATAGATAGATATTTTCATCTGGTCTTTAGTTGCAACTGTGTTGAAGAAAATTGCATTTGTGTGTGGTTTTTTGCTTTAATTTTTTTTAAGAAATGGCTATAACTGTTATTCTTCCTGATTCTATATACTTGCCACATAAATGAGTTTAAGAAATTTAAGAAATTACT
>VYZT01053076.1:0-45698 GCA_013400735.1 Pomatostomus ruficeps
ATGTTGTACCAAAACAACTGTCTTCCCGTGTCATAATTTTAAATTTGACTTACTTGAAGTCCAAGGAGGAGTGATTTTCATAGAAATTCTGTGGAAACAGGAAAGAGCAGATGGCAAAATTTTTTCAGATGTCCAATTTTCACCAAAGACAATATAGTGCAAGATTTCAAATAACTGAGACAAACTAGAAATTACATTGACCATCCTCCTGGTTCACCTGTGGCATGACTAATTTAGTGTCAGTGGATATGTTATTTCTGGAGATTGTATCTCTGTCTTACACTATAGCAGATAAGACCTATACTTGCACCACATATTCCTACAGCATCCACTCAATCAGTTTGTCCTGCTCAATGACCAAGTGCACACATTGGCCAAGTGATCGGTAGTTGACAAAATAAAGCCTTTTACATTTTGCCAATTCTCATGTGCATAGAGTAGAGAAAGAAATTCACTAAAGTTTTGCCAGTCATGCACTACTTCATGTTCTTCAGTAAAATAAATCAAGTTATGCATTTGGAAGATTAAAAAATAAAAAAGGGGAGGAACGCAAACCTTTTTTTTTTGTTCCACCTCAACAGATCACCTTTTTGGGTGGGAAAAGTAATCAAATATGTCTTGTTTGCTGAATGACTTAGTGTAATTGAAAAATCTCAAGACCTGTGGCCTCTTTTTTTTTTTTTCTGCAGGTACTTAGAAATGTATCCTTCACTCCAGTGTATAGGGGTAAACTGTTCTTTGTGTTTATTTCCCAAATACATTTTTTCTGCTTGAGCAAAAGATGCTTTTTTCCCACACAGAGTTTTAAACTCCAGGTCTTGTCTCTGCATAGGCGTGGGTAGGTCACAAAGCCTTGCTGCTGCTTTGTGTGGGGTAAGGGGTCTGACCAAACGGCAACAAGAAGAGAGAACAAGTCAAAAAATCCTCAAAGGTTTAGAGGCAGATGAAGTCTGCAGGGTGTCCTGAGGTCCCCATTCTCTACTGACCCTGTGGTCTAGTGTGTAATTTGGTGAACCACAATATTTCCCTATCTCCGTGACTGAAAACCTGGGTATAAACGTGCAAGAAGTCCTCTGCCTCATCCTCGCTGCAGGATAAGGTATGCATTTGAGCATACCTTATACCTTATAAGTATTCAATAGTGATGTGTTAGTGTGTCCTATCTTCTCAGCTTAATTACGAATTTTATGTGAGGAGTGATATCAGGTACAGTCTCTTCTGACTGAGGCTGAAAATGACTTGTGCCTGTAAATTACATGTGCCAAAAGTGATTGTTGTACACAGCATACTGGGCTTGGTAGCATTATGAAAACTGAGTTTGTTTCTCACGCTTACAGGAATATTAGTGCTTTCACACTGAATGCTGAAAATCAATATTCTGGTACATTTTTGACATCTGCTCAGAACCTTTATGTGAAGAAAATCTTTAAATAGGAAATTGGAGTCCAATTAACATCACCACCCATGTAGTAGAAACACACATCCTTTCCTGCCCACGCCTCCTCAGGCATTTTCTTTTCTTTCTCACTTTGCTGTTCCCAGAAATCTTTGTGTGTGACTTGTCTTATTTTTGCTTCTACAATCTGTTCTTGCTTGTCACTTCTTGGGAGTGTTAATTAGATTCAGCTCAAATTCATTCAAATCATGTTAAGTTAGGACCATATGCAAAGTATTTCTTAATAAGCATTGATGCTCATGCTAAAGTACAGTAAATTATGTAACAGAAAATCATATGACTTTTTTTTTAGTTTGATTAACAAGATCAAACCTGGCATCGTTAAAAAGATCAATCATCTGCCAACTCCAATAGCTGGCTTGGTAAGTAATGGCATTGAATTTAATATGTGGGGTATGAACCAAGTGATGATCTTTGTGTTTAACGAGTTTTCAAAATTTTAGCTCCATTTTCATTTTTTGTTCAAAATTGTACTATTTCTGTGTTTTCCTAGACCACAAAGGATATCTAATCTGTCAGTAGCATCTGTAACTTTAGTCATCCTGTCACTGCATGAAGCTTCATCATCCCCAGATGTGTCAAGCACTGCTCCTGTGCACAAACCTCTGTAGCATTACTTGTCTCTGTTTAAAGGCCACCATCCCATCTTACATTCAGAAGCCACTTCCGATATCCCTTGCTTAGGGAATGGGCAGAGTAGGAAATGCTCTGTGTAGTTAAAGCATTTTTAGAACCTGTTTCACTCCACCCACAGCAAAGCTTCAGTTGCATTAAAATAACTCCAATGATGCAAAGATCTCTCTTCAGGCTTCAGCTGAGGGATTTGCCAATGTTTTGGCTGTAAATCACATTGTTGGGGGAGAGGTGAGAGATGTATGTAATAATTTTCACAGGAAATATAAAAGATTTTCTGTATGCGTCTTGGAAAATTTGCTACCCAGAGACTAGGACAAGTTTTGTAGCCATTTAGCATCAGAAACACTTTTGTAGGTAAATGAATTCAAATAATTCCTTCATCATTTTTTTCATTACGACAACCTTGTTGGCTATTTATGTCACTTAAGGTGTCGAGGCTACTTAGTCTTGTGACAAAAACTGTTGGTCTCATATTAAAAGATCCAAGGTGAACAGGGACATATGCATGATTCCTGTGACAAATGGAAGATCTCACCTTTTGAGAAACATGAAAGCTCAACATTAGGGAATAACACCTAGTTTCTTAGTGGGAGTAGACTGCAAAACTTATCTAGATACTTTTATTTATATGTTTTAATGAGATGAACCAACAAAACATTGACTTTTGCTGGTCAACCATGTAGCTCATTAGAGCATAAGTGTAGTTAACTTGGCTGGAGGTCATAAGATGAGGTTAAATTGCCATAAGTTGTTGCGCAAGCTGAGAATGTGCATTTCCACATCAAATGAATGTAGAAAGGATTACTTGCCTTTGTCCCAGACAGGCTCAGGTATGTAGGCTTGCGAATGAGACTGCTGCGCATTCTTTTCCTGTGAGGCATACAAAAAAGAATTCAAATGAAACCAAAATAATTCTGGGGAGGACAGCACAGTTATTTGATCAGCAATTTGATTGCCCACATGGCCTCTGAAGTAGCCATTAGATTCAAACCAGAAAACCGTAAGCTAGATTTCATTTTTGTGGTAATTTAAGTGTTGCATTGAATCATAACTGCAAGCACTCTTGTTTTTATAAGCATTTTTTATTTTTTGATGTAAAAATGCAGAATATTCACTTGGTGAGTAGTTTATATCTTACTTGTAGTGTATTTTGTTTCTTCAAGTTACACATCTCCAAAAATAAAGGAAAGGGGAGGAAAGGTGAATCATTCTTGCAAATTTGGATCACTCAATGTTATTGTTAAAATACGACCTAAAGATAGTAATTGAGAGAGCTGATGTTTTGTGTTAACCTGTGGAAAAGGTTTTACATAAACACTGCAGTTTCAGAAGATGACAATTATGAAGGCCATATTGGGTTGGTTTCAGAAGATGGTGTTTATGGTGACAATAGTGGAAGACTGGCTTTCCCAGACTTGAGAGGAACCTTCTCAGTTATACCAGCTTTGAGGAGCCTAGGTTTCATCCCAGCATGTAAAACTCAAACTAAAATTTTTGGGGATTTGCATTTATAAGAAAGCAGACATTGATATATATGACAGGCTCAGGATACTGTGGGTGAAAGACAGGATTTAGAGATGGAAAAAGCTTACTAGGGAATTAGGTGGTTGAATGCTTGACATGTTCTGGAAATATTTTCATTGCTTGTAGGTTGCTTCTCCCATGAATTTGCTTCTAGTATTTTCTGTAGTTTCATAAATATTATATATACTTCTGTGGCTCTCACTTCTGCTATCTTCAATGCCTTTGACTCTCACTCTAATTGCTCCCCAGCAAGCCTTTATGAGATCTAGAAATCACTGTTGGAAAGGGGGAATTTATGTGTCTCATTTTTCTCTCTTTTTCTTTGCTCTCTCTTGTTTTTTTTTAAATGCAGGTGGAAATTTTAATATTGAGAGATGGCAGGATTTTTTTCTAAAACATAAAGACATCCAATCATGTTCTTTCTACATCTTAATGCTCCTCTAGACTCATGTCCTGACGTCCATTTCCAAAACATTTTATGCATTCATTGTGCTATTAGCATCCATTTCTCTCCTGACTTTTCTCATTCAAAGGAAACAAACCCCCCATGGTTTTGAGGGTTTTGTGGCAGTCTGATTATCAGAAGGAAACAAATGCTTTGAAAGACATCTTGTTTCTCTTCCCCCTCCCCTTTCCCTCCCCTTTGTTCTTCTTCCCTTCCAGGAATTTCTTGAGTTTTGGTTTTGCTCCCTAGGGAGTTAATATATTTTATTTCCATATAAATATGTTGTGTAAGCATTGTGTTCACTTCAGCTATTTGACAGGCTTTTTCAGCAGTACAGAAATACAGCGTTGAATAGATGTCTTCAGCTGAATCTCCAGAAAGGTTTTGTTAAAGGTCTTGCTTCTTTGAGTTCATGGTTATTTTGAAAACAAATTGTTTGAGTAAAATAGTAAGTGAAGGCCTATAGGAATAATGAAACATTCTGTTTTATATGGAATACTGTGTGCTAGAGGATTTTTGTATTGAATTAGGGTGAGGTGCTGCTTTTAAATAAGTTGATGCATTATTGATTTGTTATGTCTTGTTTACTTTTATGACACCTTATTTATCATGAGATCTAATAGGGACTTTATATTAGCAGGAAACCTGAATTCCAAGCACATTTTACATAACTCAAATTAAGCCTTTGCTTTTGCTTTTAGTTTGATTGTACTGCTTCCTAATGTTTTTTCGGTGTGGATTGCAGTGGTTCAGGTCTAATCATGATGGAATGCAAAAATAAAAACATGTGTTTTGAGGACTAAATATTGAAATGAAACCACATTCAGTTAAAGAAAAATGCTTAATTGGTACCAGGAAAGTTAAAAAAAATTGATTAAACTTCTCTGTAGTTTGGCATGACATGGGAAATCTGGGCTACAGACTGTGTGGGAGGGTTTGTAAGAACTCTTTAGGAAGAAGAGTTGGATCTGGCCATAATTTGGTATCCATCTAGCAACTCTTTGCTCCAGCCTCACTGCTCCAGTTCTCTCCTGAGGCATGTGGGTGAGATGTAGCCATTGTCTTAGCTGCATTTGCCTGTTCATTTTTGTTCCAGTTTGGAAAATGGAACTGCTGGGGGTAAGGCAAGTACCAGAGTGGTTGCAGGGAAGCTGTGGTGACTGGAGAAATGTCCATAGCAGCTCATCTGGTGGTTTCCTGGGCAGTGAGGTGTGCCAGCTGCAGGGTGCCAAGTTCTAATTCCAGCAGTAGTTGCAGAAGGTTGCCACTTGCAGCAGGTTGATTTTTAACAGCACATGGCAGATTTTGGAGACAGTGATGTTCCCATAGATTTCCAGAAGGGAGTTAACTGGGAAGGTAACTGTTGGGTTTTTTTGGTTTAATTTTGGCATCTTTTAAAAAAATGCCATTTAGAACCTTTGCACTAAAATAGTTTCTGGAAAATTCAAATTTAATTTCTGATTACATTTCAAACTGTCTAAATTGCACAGTTTGTATAAAGAGCAGTGCACAAATTTTTTCCCAATACAGCAGAGAGGCAAGCAACTGGTACTGAAATAGCAGTTCCTGAAGCCCCCAGGCATTTCTAGGGGATATGGGAAAGGTAACAGAAAGGTCAAAGGATTGTGGAAGCTGAGATTTCATTATGAACAGTAGAAAAAGTGCAGACTGCGCTTCCTTACTTGAAAGAGCCACTTTTTCTGGTCCATACTTGTGTGAAACAGAGACAATTACTCAAATTGATAAATCTTTCTGGGTTCAGATCTTGCAAAATGATTTTGATTAGAGCTCTTGGGCAGTAGGGGTGGTGAAAACAAAATGAATGTTTAACAAAAGCAAACTAAAGGAAAACTTTTTTCCTCAAAAAATACAGAGCTTTCAGCTTGAATCCCAGCATGTGAGGATGGATTGAATATAATCACATGAGGGGGAGGATTTTGTGGTTTGACAACAGATTTTCCAAGAAAGCTTTGCTAAGCAGTTTCAGAGGGCACATCTCTGGCTGCAGCACCACTGTTCCCCTGAAACCTCCTGTTTTCAACTCAGTTGGCTGGACACAGAGAATCATAAACTGGAATGAAAGTCACAAGACCCCACGAGACAGTGGGAAGATGAATGAATGAATATAGTATTCATATAAATGAATATAGTTTATGCAAGCTGAACATATCTGTCAGAATAATACATTGCTTGTTGCTCAGGAGGAATAAGTGTACACTCTTCAGCAAGGCAGAGTTTTAATTAAGGTACGTTTCCAGCTGAGACCAGGTGGTGAAGCAAATTCTGAGGTAAGAGTCAGTGTCTCCTTTGGAGAGGGGCAGTGAGTGGAAATCTTGCTTATACCGATTTTTGCCTTGCAATATACCAATTTGGTCTTCTAAGACCATCTATTTTTGCTTGCAGTTTCTGAGTCAGGTGGAAGTGCAGTGCTTTGCAGTGTGGTTGGGAAGCCTCTTCTCACATCAGAGACATGAGGGCTGTGATCCTACAACAGGGCAGAATAGAAAGCTGTTGGGTTTTTCAGAGCTGTAAATGAAATTACATTAGCAGTTTTGTTTCAATTTGCTCTGTGATTTCAAACAAGTCAAGATGTTGCTAACTCAGACAGTCTTCAGTGTGAATGCTGGAAGAACATGAGCACAAAATGTCATCTTCATAAAGTTCTTTAGCTTTGGAGGGGTTTTTTATGAATTTTTGTTTCCTGTTCACACACTCAAAAAAAGCTGCACATTTCAAGGCAGTCCCAGGTTTTAACATTTATCTGAAATACTGTAGAGTCGGGGGTTTTTTTTCTAGTGGGCAGTTAGGGTTCCTTTAGGGTGGAGAGCATCTTGATGCTTTTCCATGCAGATTTTTTCAAACATTTATTTTCCTGATTCAACAGGAAATACATCTTTCTGACTACTGCTGCTCCAACATCACTGCTTCTCTTTAATGCAATATAATATAACACCATTCTAAAATGTGTTTATTGAATGTATCAGGAGATATTAATACCACTTGCACCAAAACAACCACCTGAAACAGTGTTACTTAGATTGTTGGCATATACCTTCTAAACCAGGAAAGCAGGGAATAATAAAGGTAACAAGAGAGAAATATGATAGAAAGTTAAACTAAAATTAAAGGGGAGATAAAGAAAGGGGTGGAGAACATAAAAATAAAAATATTTTTCTGTGCCTTTGTGCCTAACACTTTGCAAACCATGGAACCGCCCTGGTATTTCCTTATCTTTTGTTATCAAGGAAAGCTGGCCAAAATTTCCTTTTCTGTGGGAAAATTTTCTTGACAGGGTGATGGGGATTTTTGTTGGTGGTTTTTTTTTCTTGTGTTGCAGGGGAATGGCATGCATGTGACATTTTTACTTTATTACAGGACACTTTCAAAACAATTTTTTACGTAGAGTCTACACTTGTACACATTAGTTTAGACGTATGTTTTATTTAGGATTTAGCTACAAGATTCCTTCTCTAGATTACTTAGAATCAAATTAGTTGTGTTTTCCACTTAAATTTAAGAAATCTGATGATATGAGAGGCTTTAATTTGATTTAAAATTATTTTTTAAATTTTTTAGCACGTCCTTCCAAATCTCATTCCTTCATGCTGATTACTTTCTCTTCCTGTTCACCTTCTATTCCTTAGATAGCACTTACACTTTATAATGGGTCCATGCTTTCTGTTTTCTTGTATTATATATTTTTTAAATAATTATTTTTTTAATCTTAAACTCCTGCTCTGTGAAATTGACTAGTATGGGCTACAATAGTAATAATGGTATCTTGTCTGCTATGAAAAGTTAATTATAAGAAAATGTCTTCTCTTTTCCATTCCTCATGAAAAATGAGGAAGGGCAAGTACACACATCCATGGAGTGAGTTGTATAAAAGCTGCTGTTGTTTGCTTTGCTTCACTACCAAGCATCAGAAAATATAGACTTAAACCTTCTGATTCTGCAGCAATTAAGTACAAAAATGCTTTTAAGAAATAGCCACATATATTTTGGTTAAGATCAGACTAATGAGCAGGTAAGCATTTGATGTGCTCTGTTTGCTTTTCTGACCTTTTTTGGGGTTTTTTTTCATCATGAGTGAGTAATACCGAGTGAGATGGAGTAATACTGAGTGATGTGGAGTGTTACTACTTCTTCTGAAGGCTTAAGTCACCTTTTTGAAGAGTAACAGAACACATCACAACTGATGTGGTGGCTGTCGGCTAAGCCTTCAGTCCTGCTTCCATGGCCTGCTCTTGTGGCTGATCTGGGTCATGAAATTTTGGTTTGTCAGTGCCCAGTACATTCAGAGCGAGTGCATATGCAGCCCTACTAAGAGTGAAGCTGCATCAGTCTTGTTTGATATCATTCACCAGGAAGCTGATTAGTCTGGTATTGTTTTTCATGAGGCAAGGCACAAGGTGATACATGTATTTTTCTGAAAAGTTGTTCATTTAAATGTGTAAACAAAACCAAAGAGGCATCATGCCTGCTTTCTGGATGACTATGTTCAGCAAATTGTTGGGAAATCCAGAAAGACAAGTATTTTAAGAGACTTATTACTTGTCATAATCCTTATGTGAGTGGAAACTTTTGTTTTGCAGTATCAGTTGGTGTTTCTTATGACTGAACTTCAATATATCTAAAAATTAAGAGGAAGAAAGTGAAAGTGGGTATGATCTGCCCGAACTCATGCCCTGCATCCAATGTGCTCTCCTTTATAAGGCATTTGATATGTTTAATGCGGGCTCAGGAGCACTTTGGATGGTAGGAATGAGGCCAGGTTCCTCTTTATAATAGCAGTTTTTCTTGTTCAATATTCTTCTTATGCTGCAGGTAACAGAATTTCCCAAAACTGTTATTTTCCTTTATCTTGTGGGAAAAGGGAAACATTGTACCCATCTTTGAAAAAGATAGAAAGGAGGGTGCTGGGAACTACTGACCTGTCAGCATCACCTCTGTGCCTGTTTAGATCATGGAACAGCTCCTTCTAAAGCTCTGCTAATAGTGAACAGGGAGGTGATTTGGGACACAGCCAAGGGCAAGTCCCGCCTGACCAACCTGTTGGCTCTCTGTTATGGAGTGACTGCATCAGTGGACAGGAAGGAAGGGAAGGAATGCAGATGTCACTTATCTGGCCTGCTGTAAAGCCTTTGATACAATCCCTCACAACATCCTTCTATCTAAATTGGAGAGAGAGAGAGAGATTTGATGGGTGGATTGTTCGGTGGATAGGGAATTGGTTGGACAGTGTCATGGAGAGGGTAATGGTCATAGTTAATGTCCAGAGGGAGATTAGTGACAAGTAACGTCCCTTAGAGATTCTTGCTTGGACAAGTTCTGTTTAATATCTTCATCAGTGACACAAAGAGATCAAGGGCAGCCTCAGTTAATTTGCAGATGACACCAAACTGAGTGGTTCAGTTGACACTCCTAAAGCATGGGGTACCATCCAGGGGGGACCTGGATAAGTTCAAGAAGTGGGCCCTCTTGTCATGGGAATCTCAGGAGGTTTAACAAGGCCAAGTGCCAGGTGCTGCACCTGGGTTGGGGCAACCCTCACTATCAGTATATGGTAAGAAATGAGAGTAACCCTGCCAAGAAGGACTTGGGTGTGCTGGTGGATGAAAGGCTGGACATGACCCAGCCGTGTGCACTTGCAGCTCAGAGAGCTAAATGTGTCCTGGGCTGCATCCAGTGCAGCGTGGGCAGCAGGGCCAGGGAGGGGGTTCTGCCCCTCTGCTCTGCTCTGGTGAGACCTCACCTGCAGGGCTGCATCCAGCTATACGGACATGGACCTGTTGGAGCAGGTCCAGAGAAGGGCCTAAAAAGGATGAGTGGCTGAAACACCTCTCCTATGAAGACAGGCTGAGAGAGTTGGGGTTATTCAGCCTGGAAAGAGAAGGCTCTAGGTTTCAAGTATTTAAAGGAAGGTTATAAGAAAGATAAACTTTTTAGAANCAAGTATTTAAAGGAAGGTTATAAGAAAGATAAACTTTTTAGAAGGGACTGTTGTGATAGGACAAGGGGTGATGGTTTTAAATAAAAAGAGGATAGATTTAGATTAGATATAAGGAAGAAATTCTTTACTGTGAGGGTGGTGAGGCACTGGAACAGCTTTTCCAGAGAGATGGTGGATGCCTCATCCCTGGGAACATTCAAGGTCAGGTTGGATGGAGCAAGAGCAACCTGATCTAGTTGAAGATGTCACTGCTCACTGCAGGGAGGTTGGACTAAGATTATCTTTAAGGTCACTTCCAACCCAAACCATTCTATTATCCCATGTTATTAGTACAACAAAAAAAATCTTTTCACCTCAGAATTGACACAGCACGCTATTTCAAATATGTCCATCAAATAAAGTGTTAGATTTCTTACTTAATATATTTTAGTGAGATTTTGTCAGTGCTCAGCAACATGCAATTGGAAATTAGTAACTGTGTTTCCATTGGCAACTGAATTTTACATTACTTCAAACTCCTAAGCAGATGTTTCTTCAAGTTTGCGAACATGTAACTGGGATGAATATTCTGTTTAAAAAAAACCTAAAACAAGTTATGACTTTTTTCAGGTTTTGTGAATTTATGAAGCATTTTAGAAACCTGATTTTTAAATAGTTAAATTTAAGAAAAATCTTGCTTCTTAGATACAAAGTTTTTAATGAGTCAGACCTTGGAGTACTTCACAAGGAGTTTTTTACCATTATTTCAGTTCTATACCTAAAGATAATAGATTGTGGTTAGTGAATGTTTTAGTGGCTTTAGTCCTGAGGTTAATCAGCAAGTCACAGTAGGGTAGGGGTGAAATCTTGACTTTCACTTCAGTTCTCTCATCGTCTACACTGTAAACCAAAGAAAGGGAAAATTAGCAAATGTCAGGAGTAATGCAAGACCTGATAGGAATGTACATGGAACTATAAATCACTTTCAGTACTCTTTCTGGTGTCTTACGGGAAAGAGGAATGTGGCCTGTATGGAAATACCTCTAGCAGACAATTAAGAAAAAAGGGTTGTGTGCTAGAAAGGAAGTATAATTATTAATAGTTAGAGATGACATTGTTCTGTAGTCTTTCAATGCTTGATAGTGTGAGTATGTAATCTCGGCAGTGGTTTACTGATATTTTGTGCCCCTCTGCTTGAAAACATATGGTACATTTCAGCCTTAGCTCAGAATTTCCTTGAATTGTTTTCTGTTGCTGCCTAAACACTTTGAAATGTAGGGTGTGGGGAAAGAGGAGGTTGATGCAAACTCTTTGTGACATTTTTAGTAGCTGCTCAAGACATCAATCAGGCAGAGTGAAACCCAGAGATGGAGTTCAACTTGACAGGTTTTAGGTGGGTGATAGTGAAGTGAAATGTGTCTAGGAGACATAAATGGGGAGAAGGTGTAAAGATGCAGACCCCAAGAAATAGTGGTTCAGCTACTTGCCCTGACCTCTTGTCAGGGGGACAGTAAGTGCTGTGCCTGCTGGTTGATCTCTGAATCAAAAGCAGTATTTTGGGATGCTTTAAATGAGATCAAGTCTTCCAAACCAATGCTTTTAGTGTGTTACTGGGATAAGGTGTCAAAATGCTAACTAAATAATTAGTTTTCAAAAATATTGTCAACTGACTGTAAAGTAATATGATTGGCAGCAAGAACTTTCTAATATGGAAAATTTTCATCCCTCCTCCTGCTTTAAACCAAAACTCTGAAAAAGTATTACCCTTTTTGCCTCAGCTTGCCGTCACTTAACAAAATACATAAATATGGTTGCCAAATGAACTGCAAGACGTTTCCATTTATCAATTCAATCAGCTGTAGTCTGTGGTATATTCTTTCGTTTGTATGCTATTTTTATTTCTGAAGTAACTGATGACTGTGTCTACGTTTGTCAAGAAACATTCCTTCCTAACTGGAAAAAATATGTCAACCATGTAGAAGAAGTACACACCTTAACTCATACTTGTGACATTCATCATCTGATTTCTCCTGCCTTTGCCAAGGAAGTACTGATTTGAGATTCCTTGCAGCAGTCAATGTTTATTTGTGTTAAATCTTTATAAGGTGGACACTAGAGTACTTTTCCCCCCCCACCTCTGGCTTGTGAGATATTTATCAATGGGAGGTACTTCAAATTCAGGGCAGTTTTCAAAGAAAGTAGATGTTAATTGCAGCGGTGATAACTTTTTCTGCGGCATCAGTGGTGGAGCTGTGCAGCTACGCTGTTTACCCTTCTGTTTGGTACAGAACCCTCATACCACGTCTCCTAACGCCTGTCTGAACACCTCCGCGCCCATGTGTCTGTGCTGAATCACCCTCCTCCAGTAAGGTATGTGAAAGAACTGTTGACAACACCACCACCAGCAAGTGCTGCCAAGTGCAGGGTGCTAAACTGCTTCAGCTGGGGTGACCAAGCTTGCTGTCTGCATGGCAGGAGGGTGAGGAGGGGCATGAGGAAGTCTGGCACTGATGCAGGGATTCAGGTGGGCTCCAAGGCAGGTCATCTCCAAACCAACTCATTGATCCAGGGTGCTGGGAAAGCTTCTCAACAGCATACGATAAGCCCACATAGGGCAGGAAGGATTAGATGGAGTACTAGGATGCTACTCCTGTTAAGAAAAAAAATATGCCTGGCTCGTGAAGGAAGCAAAGTTAGAGGAAATTTCCAAATGCTCTTAGGAAGAATGAAGTACTAAATAATAGTCTAAAAATCAGGGGCTACATGAATTGAGGATGTGAGGCTCTGTTTCAAGTCCTGTGTGTAGAGAGGATAAATTTCACCTTTATCAAGTTGTTAACTTGTATGAGCAAAACAAAAAAACTTATATATACAAATAAAAACGGGGGGGGAGGGGCATGAATGAGGAAAGCAAGTTCTGCCAAAACTTTGTTTTCAAGAACAAGAGATCTTTGCTTCTTTTATTACTCATTAGGCTTCAGGGGAGTTTCACCTTTAAGTGGATTACTGTCATTCCAGTTCTGTGTAGTGGGGTGACTTGGCATTGGACTATTTAGCACACTTTGCTTGCCGAGTCTGTTTTGTATAAACTGTTCGGGGTGTAAAGCATATCACTTGAGTTTTTTGGTTTTGTTTTTTTTTTTTTCCTTGACCTTGATTGAAATGCAACTAACTGGTGAGAAAGCTAAGGCTTGTCTAAACAAGGAAATAGCCCAGGCTAGTTCTTCCATACTGGCTTTCCAAACATATACTTTCCTTACAGCATGAATGCCTGTGAGTGGATGAGCTCTATTAACAAGGCTTGTCTGCCAACATGCCGTACTTTTGCCCTTCTCCATTCCAGATGGCCTTATTTGGTAGCAGCGACATCCCAGAAACACACCTGCAGTTTACAACCTGATGTTCACTCTCTTATCAATAAAAGGCTCATTTAGTACACATAGTTGCTGTGATATATGTCTGTAATGTCATGGTGAAGGTTATGCTGTAGCACCGTTGGATATATGAGCCTGGGAGGCATTTTGAGTCATTGAAGACAGTTGGTCCTTTCTTGTGTTAAACACCTTAAAAGCTGTCAACTCAGAAGTCCTGTTTAAAAACCCAACAACCCACATTAATTTCTCTTGTGTGTTTTCCTTAATCCAGTTACTCCTCTTGTGAAGAAACTGTGGAGCTCAGTGCTCCAAGAGGTTGCAGGCAATGAGGTGGGCTGAGCAGAGATGTCTTCTGCTGGCCATTATACATGGTGGTGGGCAGTGCCAGGACCTGAATAACAAGTTTTGGGGAAGATCCTTCAATACACACCTTGGTCTTACAGAGATTCATAACCAACTGCCGTCACTGCAGACGGAATCGGGGTTTGGGAGACAGATGGACCTTTTTGTCTGAAACCAGAACGATTCTTTAACTAAGGCTGCTTCAAAATGTGGTTTCCGTGGTGGCTACAATGGTGAAGGAGAATGCTCCTTTTTCTGGTGATCTACAGTTATTGATGCTGGCAGTACCAAGGTAACGGCAAAGTTTGTGCACAAAGTTTCATTCCTGCATTCTCACAGCAGGAACACCTGCTTTTTGAGAGGAAAGCTGGCAGTAAATCATTAAAGATTTAGTATCTGTAATCATGCACAGAGCTGGGGCAGGGAATCCCTGTGTCAAGGATCACAGTAATTTATTGTTTTACCCAGTGTGGAAAAGCAATGAAGGGTGCGCAGAGGGGAGTGGCAAAGCAATTAACACAGTTTCTGATCTTTGGCCAACATAGTGCTCTCTGCACTCTGTTAGAGGTGGGATAATTTACTGAACAGAAGCCCTGAGGTCACTCTAAGTCAAATTCTGTCTGCAGGATGATTGTTTTAATTACTATTTTTAGTTTTGGGCCCAAAAAGGGAGGAAAAGAGCAGTTTAGGTATTCTATCCACTCCTTCTGCATTTGGTTCAAGGTTGAAACTGTCGGCCTTCAGAGAAATACAGAGAGCTGTAGGAGCTGGGATCACAATCTACAGATGGGATGGGTGGGTAATGGGCACCAAATATCCTGACATTCAAGGCCAAGGTGGTAATGGGGAGTTCCTGGCTCCCAGGCCTGTGGTCAGACCACAAGGTTTGTGTTCAGCCCTGTTCTCTCCTATCCTCTCACCCCTGCTGCCCCCACCTGCACCCATAGCTGGAGCTAATAACTGAAACATATCTTCGAGGAAGAGCAAGTCGCCCAACTTGTTCAACAAGCTCCTGCTGCAGGCTTCTTTCCTTTTACCCCGCCTCTGAGTATAAACAGTGCAGTGATGATGTTGCCAAATGCAGCTCTAAATTCTGCATTAAACTGATTTGCACAAACTTGAGTGGACAGTATAATGCTGTGTCTATGAAAAATATTTTCTCCTTTGAAAAAATACCAGCTTTTTTAAATGGAAAATTTCCCTTTTCCCTTTTAAAAGGGAATGAGGGTGCCAACAGAGAGGGTTTGTCATGAATGCAGAGTTGAAGGAGACACAGTGTAAGCTTTCAAGATGACTAAATATCTTGATGAATGCCATACTAAGGAAAAATGCCTGTTAAATGTGATCTATTAAAATGATTTTCAGAATTCTGTAGCCAAAAAAATGCATCAGTCTCTCTTCTTAAAATGTCAAAATTTTTTGTTGCTAGGCACTATAGGTACTTGGTGGGTTTTGTCTCTTTTTTTTATTATTTTTGGAAGCCTGGAAACTGAAAACAACTTCTGGCACCAAGTCATGGTCTAGACGATGATGTAACACTTTAGTGCAAGTACACTTCACGGCCTTGCAAGCATAGGGTACCATCCCCTTCATACTCTGAAAATAACCCCTTAAAATCCTCCCCAAAACCCACATAAACCCCACCCAAGAGCCCTCCCTCCTCCAAACTAGAGCTTGAATAGCAGTAGAAATAAGGGGTTTGACTGAAATGGTGGATATTTGTAACAGAATCGGAAACAACCTGGAATACTGTCTTTTATTGGCTGATACACTGAGGAAAACCAGAAAAAAAACATGTTAATTAAATTGCTTTTCTCCCAGTTGTCAAGTGATTTGAAAGATGTGCCATAACTTGTATGCCTATGAGATTTCATTGTGTTTTGGTGCATGTGCAGGGCTTCAGAGAAACAGTTAACTAGGGAGAAGACCAGCCTTGCCACACAGCATGACTGCACCCTAGAGAAAGCAAATGTATTTACACACTTGTTTAAATTAATATTCCTGTCCCACCCAGATAATCATGATAATGAGGGATATTTTTTTTAATAAAATTGTAGCTCTATTACACAAGCCGAATTTAGCGTGATGTCGCATTGCATGTAAGTAGTCAAAATAAGATGGTATTTACATGCTCTTATGGGGAGACCTCTTTTAATTAACTTTTACTTTAGACATTTTAAAAATGCTTTTTCTGTTTTCCACACTCTATGTCTCTTCTCAGGTTGGTGGCTTTGGGGTTCTTTTCCTACTTAAGGTCAGCCTTTTCTTGATCCCTTTTGCATATTTTGTCTTTTTTCTTGCTTTCTTTTTGCTTATGCTAATTTATTTTTTCCTGGTTTAGAAGTGCTCTTTTTCCTTGGTTTTTTAGGTGTTGAGGAACCTCTTCCCCACCAGCAGCACCTCACCAGCACTGTCTTTCTTTTCAAGTTCTTGCCAAGGTGACATACATTAGGAGCTGATCACAAGTGCAACACAGAACCACTGCCCACTGCCTAATTTTTTTTTTTGTTTCTCTTTAAAACTGGTATTTTTTTAAAAGGAAGGTGTCCATATTCTTATGTTTCCCTATGGAGTGACAGGCTTCTTTCTCCTTTGTGGTCTGGAGGATTGTGATAGGGATGAGGAGCCCTGCAGCAGCGGCCCTGCTCTTCACCTCACATTTGCCCGCTCTGATGCAGCCACCCTGCCCCTGACCTAGGAGCAGGAGCAGCACTGAGGACCAGCAAGTGAAGGACAGGAAAGGCTCAGCTCTTTCCTTTCCTTGTGTCCGTGGGGTTGCAGGAATGAGAGGCAGTGCTGCTCTGCTCGGATGCTGGAGGGAGGGTGTGGACTACAGCCTCATTTTCAGTGTAGAGATGGCATCTTGGCTCCTTCAAAGCATTGGTTAGAGGGAGATGCTTTAACAACAGGCACAGGGAAGGGTTTGTGTCTAGGGGTGCCCCATGGGGACCAGAAAGTCAGGTACATAGCTGAAAGTGTGCAGTGTTATTTGCCATTTCCCTGAACAACTGTATTTAAAAGCCTGCTTGTGGATGACCTGCTTCCCACTGGCAGCTCTGTCTCTCCCGTATTATGACTTTGCAGAGCTTTTGGGTGTGGTTCACTTTGAAGTTTGAGGCAAAATGGAATACTGAAGGGTAATAGCTCTATCTAGTCAGAGTTCTATGTTGTGGATTTAATATAAGTCTGTACAGCATGTGGAAAACCCAAGCCATGCTGGGAACATTTGAAATGCTCCACTGTTCCATCATGTACACCATTTGGGGAGAAAAACAGCCCTTCCCAGAGTCTCATTCCAACCTCCCCACCCCCCTCTCACCAAGACACCTAGAAGTAGTAATAGCATACCAGAAATGAATTACACTTGAATTTTGTGGTTTAGACTTCAGGCTTTATTTTTGTTGTGATTTAAAACCTGTAATTCTATGATGCTAATCCCAACTTCAGATGTTCAGGGAAATGCAGTGATTGAGTTCTGTCAATAGCATGAACAAAAATTAACTAGATGATTTTATCCCTGTTAGTTCAAGAGCTTTCTATAATAATGATCGGAACCTTGTGTTTTCTGCAAAAATGTGTTTGATATGCCTGATGAGGAGTCCATACTTTTGAAATGGGCAGCTCTTCACTCCCATTCTGGTTTTGCTTCTCTTGTGCTGATAGGTGACACCAGTATTTCCTCTCATGATCCATTTTATTGGTATAATGGAATAAAATTCTCTAGTTTTCATTGTCTTAAGTCCCTCATCTTCCCTTATCATCATAATCCTTCTTCTCTGATGATTTGCAGCTTTCTTAAATTTAAATGGCCTGCTCTTGTTTACAGAGGTTGGGAACACCTTGGTGGCAGAGGAGGGTGGTGGACACAAGTATGAACCTTTTTCTCTTAAGCACATCTTGTCAATGACTTTTGTCACCTGGCGACAGGTCTGGTGTGCTGTGCTTCTCTGGGTTTTTGAGGTCTGGATATTTAAAAAGAACCATTTTTGTGAAGTGTGATGAGATTCAGATTGCAGTATATCCTCTGAAGCTGCAGTGGCAATGACCATTATTCTTGTTAAAGTACAGTTACATTGGTAAAAGGAATAGTGTAATGGTTTCTATATTTGAATGCATTAATCACTGAAAAATGTTCCTGTTCACATTTCTAATGATAAATTTAATTGCAAGGTTGATAACTTGTCATTTTTTTCCTACTTATTTCCATAGTGCTATTTAAGATTCATCTTCACATTCATTACTCTGTTAGAGTTTAAAATGGCTGCTAGCTATTTTGAGACCTGTGGCTTTGCTGATTTACAGTGATGGTTAGGGATGGTCAAGAATAACTTGGCAAGGACAGTATTTAGAAGTGCTGATTTGTTTAAGTGAAAGTGACCTTTTTGTGTCAATATCCAAACCTGATAAATAGCCTGTTGGGTGTCATCTCTTGTTGCTGTGAGGGTCATTTTCAGGCCCTGACTGCAGAAGAGCTGTTGTTGGGGCAGTAACCTGCTAGGCGGCAGGAGTGATCAAACTTCTGGCTTGGGAGCTAGGGGGAGGGAGATTTGGAACCATGTTTTTTCCTGCACGTGAGTGCCGTGACTAATGGTGTTCTGCCTTCCTTGTTATCACTCCCTTGCCTCTGACACCATTCCTGACAGTCTTGACTCCTGTCAGCTGTGATGTTCTCAGGGGCTGCAAGTGCTATTTTCCTGATAAATGATGCTTGATAGGGTTAATTGCTGGAACACCTTCAAAATTAATTCTCTCATCTGCCAACAGTTTGGTGGTGCAGCCAAGCATCCACTGATGAGCAACTCCTCTGCTTTGTTTTTGTTGCTCTCAGGGTGTAGATGACATCTATTTTTCTAAATCTGACTCTTCTTCCTTGTTTAGCTGCACAATGTGCTCATTTGCAGCACTTCGGTTGACATAACCTATTGGTTTGGGAGTTTGCTCTGAGTTGTGGTGACTGGTCAGACTGATCAGACCATGTTGACTTCACTGGTGTTGGTGTCTCTTCAGTTCATTACCTTGGAGTTACTCATTCTTTCTGCTCTGCTGCTTTCTCCTTGTGCCTTACATGCCAGTTTCTTAGACTCCCTTGTCCCCTGAACACTGATCTGATGGTTTTAGCAAGTAGTTCCTCTCTTTGCAATGGGACTGTAGCCTGTGGCTTCTTCCATGCAGAGGAAATGATGCCTTTTCAAGTCCTTGCTGTTTTGGTACTTATGGGACACTCAAATATTAATTGAATAAAGCTGACACATCTAGCCAGCTTTCCCCATGTTGCTTGGAAAGAAAAAAGGGACATTGCATGGAAAGGAAAGATAAATGCCCCTTCTGAGGCTGCATCTCACAGTCTGAAGCTCTTTCCTGGCCAAATGTGCAGGCAGCCCCCTGTGCACTGCAGGGGTCAGTGCTTGGGCACAGATGAGGTTATCTGTCCTCCATCCTTCCCAGTTCCCTCCTCTCATCTGCCACCATATCGTGTCCCCATGTTTGCCATCATGTTGCATCCCCTGCAGCAGAGCAGCCCCCACCATGGCACATCACACCAGGCCTTGGGGCATAACCTTCATGGTGTAAGACACTTGGGATCTTTCAGATGTGATAACACAGAGCCCGCAGCCTGCATGGGGAATACCTTGCTCAAATATTTTCCTTGAATTAAGCCATGTTTACAGACTGATAAGGAATACTAGAATCCCAGGGACCTTCAAAACAGAAGGTTGTGGGGATTCTGGGGTTTGTTTTACTTTCTGTATTAGAAGCAGCTGTTGTTTTCCTTGTAGATTGTTCTTTTAAATGAATTTTAAATGAAGGAATAACTGTTGCATCCAGTGATTATGTGTCAAAAAAAAAATTTAAAGCATATTAAATTGCTAAAGCAGAGCTTTTCCATACTGCGAAATTCAGCACCTTGACTTACAAGCCCTTAATGACAGGTCTGTGTGTAGCTTATGAATTAAGTAACTTTGTGTACCTTTTCCTTTGGCTTCCAGCTGAAGGAAGCAAGTGCGCAAGAGGGCACATTCTTTTGTTGTTGATAGCATACCGCCTTAACGAGAAGGAATTTCTTGCCTATTGCCCACTGTTTATGAAGTGGAAAGAGATCACAAGTTGTATAATCTCTCTATATATCATTAGATTTATTCTTTTTTAACATTTCTCTCACGGGTTGGTCGATCCTGCAGCAGGTATAGAGAGTGAGTGCTGCACCTATTTTGTTACAGATCTGTGTGAGGTTGGGGGGGGTGAGCAGGGGGTGTGGGAAGGGGAGGAACTTGAAGGAGAGAAACCCCCCCCCAAATGAGGCAGCAGCAGCTCTGAATACAGTTTGGTTTCTGTCTCTCCGGAGCTTTGCTCAGCAACCAAATCCAGACTCCAGGTGCAGTATTCCCTCATCAGTCTGTGAGCATAGAAACAGAGCGTCCCTCCTCTTCTTCCTCCCCTGCCAAGAGTTTCTGGGTGGTGAATGTCAGTAGCTGGAGTTATTTTTAAAGGCAAGAGGTGAGGCTTGCCGTGCAAAGCTAGGAAGAGGGCGTTTGTTTGCTGAGCAGAGCTGACATCAAAGTGGAGATTGCTGCCTACTGGCTCACTGCTGCCTTATGCCAGGTAATCTTTAACACAGCCCTCAATCCCTGAGATCGCAACGCAGCCTGCCTGTGTGCATGAGAAACGAGCAGCGTTTATGATCCAGAAGATTGCTTTTTCAGTATTATTTACGTGAGCTGGACTTCGACATTTAAAGGCTCGCACTAATCATCTTGCAAAACCTGCTTAGTGCTCTTAACTAAGCAACTGCTTTCTACTTCTCTTTGCAGGATAATATAAATGTTTTTCTGAAAGCGTGCGAAAACATTGGACTGAAAGAAGCTCAGCTTTTTCACCCAGGAGATCTTCAGGATTTGTCCAATCGAGTTACAGTCAAGTGAGTTTTGTGGTTTTGTTTTCTCCTTTCCCCTCTCCCTCTAAGCTCTTTCACGGTCTAATTTTTTTTTCTTTAATGTTTGCCTATGGAAAATTCTTCTTTTAATCTGGTATGAGCAGTTCTGAATACTGTGGTGAGGGTTTAAGCCTTGTTAAAGCTAGTGGACAAGACTTGCAGGAATGTAATTAAAAAATGAAGTATTATTATAATACCTTACAAGCAAACTAATTGTTAATGCATATTTACAACATTTAATATGAGATGGAAACAGTTCAGCTTATTTTAGACTTAGAGGAAAATTGTTAAATGATATCAAAAGCATCACTGCTCTTTATGATTTGTGATTACGAATGTAAATTTGAAAGGCTGAGGTGGTACTTCTGATACTTATCCAAATGGATTTGAGACTTAGGTACAGTGTTCATAAAGGACCGCTGGTTTTGCCACTTCAAGTATTAGTCAGATGTTTGTCTCTGAGTGTCACATCCCCTGTCAAGAGGTGTATGTGTCTGTATGTGTGAGTGGGAATTAAGTACCGAATTGCACAAAGGGTAATTGGCATGTTTACAGAGGTGGGAAGTTTCCTGTGAAATACCCGTGGCTTGGTTCTGAAATATAGTTGGTGGATTTTCATATTTCAGGACTGCTGTGTCTCCTAGTAAGAATTTTATTACCAGTTTCTGGGAGATTAAGGTGAAACTTTACTATATAGACAGGTGTTTTAACATAAATGAGTCAAGGCAAAAAGCATCCTAGGGCATCTTGATTTGTTACAGTATGAACTGTTTCCCTTATATTGAGACAAAGGGTAAATTTATTTTTTAAAAAAAAAAAAAAAAAAATTTTAGTGGGTTTTGCTGGAAATGTGAAGGATTGATTCCCGTTTTAAATTACCAGTTCTATCAAAGAAGAACAGGCAGTAATCCTTCTGTAAATACAAGGGGAAAAAATATTGTGAAATGACATGTAACTGCTTTAATTAGAAAGAAATCTCTTGTAGGTGGATCGGGCGGTAGCCTGTTGCCATGCTCTCTGCCTCCTTTCAGAGTGAAAGTTCATACTGTTTTGAGGTCTGATACTTGAGATGGCAGTGTGTTTTCCAGTCTTTGACTCATACCCGAAACGTAATTTCTCACTAATCTGGTGTTTAGGGACTTGGCGCCCTTCCAGGATGTTGGTATTCTCTCTGCTGGTTCCGATGCCATGCCAAAAGCCGGAGGGTTGGTAACCTCTGCTGTGCTTAAATTACCCACAGAGCCCTAGCAAAAGTTATTTTGGTGGAGGTTTGCTCCAAGAGTATGGCTGGGGAGGGCTGGAGGCGGTCGGGAGCTGGTGTTCAACGGCGTCAATAGCGACAAGCTGGAACCTCGGGGAGGTCGAGGTAGCAAACTGTTGTGCAAGGTATGTTGTCCAACTTGTCCCAACGCTAAACCACGGCACCCAAGTGAGGTCAGCCGTGAAATTCATCCAGTGGATCTGTAACCAAGGGGTTTTTGGGTCCTTTCAGCACCGCCAGTTCCCTTCCTGACTCTGTGAGCAGAGAGTAAGGCTGGAATTTGAAGTTGTCACGAGGCAACAGGGGTTTTACATCATACCTCCTCAGCAATGGCTTAATTAGTGCTTTTCAAAAAAAGCAGATTTAACTATTGAGTACTTCTTATGGACAGCAATGCGGGGGGTCTGGGTTAGAGTCAAAAGAGCTGCCAGCTATACAACCATGTTCTTGTAATTTGTTTCAGTATGAGTTGGCTTCTCCACACATTATATATCATATGACAGTCCCACAGTGTGTATTAAATGCTTACAGCGTAATTCAAAACTTCTGTATCTGAGCATGCTGTAAAGTGGTGTCCTAACTATACTGACACTTTTGATGTATTTAGGAGGTTGGAGAGGGATGGGAGGGAAGTTTTATTCCAAGAAATGAAGGAAATAAGTTACACGAAGATAACTCTCTCCATTGAAAAGTTAATTATAGAAATAATTTGATTACCCAGAGGGCAAGCTATTCTTCAGAGGATTTTCACAGAGATTTATATGTGTATCAGGAGAGAAATGCTGTCTGATCAGGAATTTTATCTGATGTGTCTTTTTATTATTTAATACAAATAGGTAATTTCGTACATTCAAGAAGAATTACAACTGTCTTCAAAACTTGTAGGATGCTAGGCCTCAGAAAAGGGGTACTTTTTCATGTCTTGCTCTCATGTTATCCTCTGTTAACTCTAGATTCATAATTAGAAGTAAATAATTTCTTGTCACAAAGAAGGAAAACTTTTAATCTGCTGACCTATTTAAGAGATTGCACTAAACTTTTGGATTTCTGACATTCCTAAGCAAATTCATTTTGCTGCTATCACCTGAGGCTAACTGCCCACATCTTAAAGCAGCTGTGATATGTTGTGTGGGATAACGTTAACGTGTGCCTGAAGCTGTGTGTATTTTGACACCGCAAGAGGACCGCAGTGTTCTGCTGTTGCACCACTGTTAGCATATGTTTTTTTATCTACCCAAAATAGATTAAATAAACTGTTGCTTAGAAAAGTCGGCTTAACAGGCTGGGATGGCAGAGAATGTGGTGCTGTTAGGACACATGCATGTAGTGTCAGGCATGACAAGGTGCTTGATTTGCCTTGGATGTGGAAAATTGGTCTGAGGAAGGTACCATTAAAGGGGTGGGTCTGCTTCTGCTGCTAAGGAGAACACGAGACTTGGCATGTTATGTAAGAGCAAAACCAGTCTCTCACACTCTCTGGGAGGTTGCATCTCTGCCCCTGTCAATTAAAACTTGTTTAATTGATCTGACATCTCTGGTGCTGGGTAGGTCCTCAGGAGGAACACCTGCCTTTTGAGGTGGATGAGCTCTGTGGAGTTGTGTTCCATGTGCTTCTCCTGTCTCTGCTGCCTGGCAGTTTTGTGTGGTATCTTCTCCTTTTTATCTTGTGGCAAGTCATATGCCCTCAGGCTGTTGGCATCTCAGACTGCCATCCTGTCCCACCTGGGCAGACTCCCTTCCCAGCAGGAAGTGTTATTTTCTCCTTGTACTTTATTTCTGGGTGTGCTTGCTGCCTTTCACTGTACCTTTGCTGGTAGAACTCTGTCTAATCAGCACCATGACAAAGCCATTCAGAGATCCCAAAGTCTGGATGGGGTGCATTGTTCTTGTGCCACTTGAGGTGAGGTCAAGACCCTCTGTTCCTCATGAACAGAATCTGTTCTGAGAAAATAATCTTTCTATCTGGTGAGGAGGCTATAACTTTTACTTGTATTTTGTTTTCTCTTGCAACTGTGATGATGCACAGGCGTGATGTGAAACCCTCCTCTATAATTACTAGAAGTAATCTGGGACAGGAGAAGCAAGAATCCTCTTACATACCCAGACTTTCAGTTCCAAGTGATTATGTGATTATCCTTTTTGCAAAGAAAAAGCTCCTTAAAATTTTATTGTTTAGAAGTTTGTGTGAAAAAGTCTGGCTAAAATTACTAGTTGCTGCTCCAAGCCTTGCAAACTTTGTTTTGCCAGATCAGCAAGATTAGTAGTTGGGTGGTGTGGAAAAATGGTCCTGGCATGGATGGTTTCTTTTCTGCCAGTGAAAATGGGAGTGTGGATTAATGTCTGAGATTTATAGTTCAGTCTTTCTGTAAATCTGCAGAAGTTACTGCTCAGTGCTATAGTATAGCAATATGTCATGTGTTCCAAGAAGGATCATCCAGATGGACTTATTCCTCACATACCCTGTCTGGCAGTCATATGCTTATCATCTTATTCAGTGGCTCGTTATTTGTGTAAATGCATATGTGTCCCTCTTCAGTTCTTTCAGTATATTTGATTTTTTTTTTGGCCTAGGATTTTATAATTTGTAATTGGAGATGTTTTAAAGCCCAGCAGTTAGTGAGGGGTTTTTAAATTTATTTGTACTAATGCAGGATTGTCTTAATGCTACATTTGATTCTTCCTTGGTTCTGTCAAAGTAAGAATGTTATACAAGCTTAGTTACTCTCAGTTGTCAGCATGGTTACTATTTAAAAATGTTAAGCACTTCCTTACCCAGCTCTTTAGGGGTGACACACCCAGTTGTTCCCAGCTGTGGAAAGGTTTTTAATAAAATCATACCATGGAGTTAAAAGAGAGACCTCACATAGGCAGATGCTAAACTTAAATTCTGATGGAGTTTGTTATGCTAATTATCGGTTTTAAAGGAGGCAGCCTGAACACTCAGACTGAGAGTGTAAACTCAAATTTTTCTTTAAAGCAAAGTAATTCTTCTACATGAAAAAGTTTATGATTCTGTTAAATGAGGTATCCAGTTACAGAATCCCATTAAATTCTAATAATAAATCCGAACAATCGTGGGTTAATAGATTAAAATATTAAACTAAGAAAAAAAATTTCTCTGCAAAATCCTAAATAGCAAACTTTTTTTAAAGCTACCACAGCCCCTGAGTTCTGATGTTGAAGTTTTACCCTACTAATTTCATTTTTCAATAATAGAGCAAATTGAAATACTTGGCTTCCATTAATATTATTACTATGTTGTTAGAGTATGTCTTGAATGAAACTCAAAAACTGAGGCCCCACCTGGAGCACTTTGTCCAGCTCTCAGGCACCCACAGCAGGGGGGTTGTGGACGTGCTGGAGTGACTCCAGAGGAGGGCCATGAAGATGAACAGGGAGCACCTCTTATATGAAGACAGGCTGAGAGAGTTGGGATTGTTCAGCCTGGAGAAGAGAATGCTCCAAGGAAACCTTCCAGCACCTAAAAGGAACCTAAAAGAAAGATGGAGAGGGACTTGTCACAAAGATCTGTAGGATAAGACAAGGGTTAATGGGTTTAAACTGAAAGAGGGTGAGTTTAGTTTTAGCTACTGGGAGGAAATTCTTTACTGTGAAGGTGGTGTGTCACTGGAATAGATTTTTCAGTGAAGCTGTGGATGCTCCAACCCTGGAAATGTTTGAGGCCGGGTTGGATGGGGCTCTGAGCAATCTAGTCTGCTGTGGAAGGTGTCCCTGCCCATGGCAGAAGGGCTGGAACTAGATGATCTTTAAGGTCCCTTCCAACCCAAACCATTCTGTGACTGTTTCCCAAGATAGCTGAAAGTATCTCATCACCTTGCAGAACGTGGTATTTGGATAAGGACTTCATCTTTTTGCTGGCCTGCGCTTTTTCCATGTGTTCATTATCAATCTTGTAATGTGTTAATTGTATAACGCAAACAGAAAACATTGTTGGAGAAGTTTTGCTGAAGTGGGACTAAGTGCATACATGAGATAAGATAATAGAACTCTGACTTTGACCCTGACATTTCAAAATTTTGGGTAGTTTTTAACTTAATCCATTTAATGTTTCTTTAGCATAATCTTTTTTCATGGTTTCCTAAAGCAAAAAGCAATCCTAGAATAATTAAAATGCCATGCTTTCTGTAACATAAAGCTCTATATAAAATAAAGCCACCTGGAGGGAGGTAACAACTGTTACATGTCGTGTTAATCCTTGTGTACCTGCATTTCAGCTGAGCTTTTGAGACAGGCTCTTTATTTCAGTTCAGAGATAATACTTTCTGAATTTAAAATACAACAAAAAAAAGTTGTTCGGAGAATAGATGCTTTCAAAATAAAACCTGAGAAAATTAAATAGTTGCTGTGTGATGTGGCTGTAAGCACATATTCTGCGCCTGTTCCATTTGGAGTGGGATATATTTTATATGCTGTTCTTCTGGTTATATAAGAGGGTACTATTATACCAACCTTAAGTATTTTAAGCATATATAGAGAATCCCTACCTTGCCTTTCACAACTTTTGTCTCTTATTTTAAGAAACCCACTCCTTGTAGGGGTTGTCAGAAGGGAAGCCTTCTAGCACTGAGTTAAGCCAAACAGAGTGCCCTCTAGTACCTATCTTCTTTATCCTGTAATTTAAATTACAATACTGCCAGTGCTTCCCTTCGGTGATGAAACCGGCTCACTTGGCCTTTTGGATGCAGCCACTAACTGTGCAGGTTAATAGGTAAAAATAAGAGTGAAACAGTAGCAGATAGCTGAAAGCAGGTGTAACTTCTTCCAGTGCTAAATTGAGTCCCTTAGCAAATTAATGTTTTTTGTAATAGGAAGTAACTGCACACTAGTTCATTACATAGTAGATAGTGAATTAGAAAATACTCTTTTTTAATAGTAGTTGATGTTTCTTACGACTTGAATTTTCTTCCTGTCTAGTCCTGGGGAATATGCTGCGTTTCCTGATTCCACTTGTGTTTCCTGCTCAGGGTGCTTTCTTCTGCAGGGTAAACAAAGGCAAAGTGAAATTTCTGTTCTATGGGATGAATGCTAACACTGTTCGGCAGACCACAGAAGAAAGCAATCCACATAGAAATTCCTGAAAAGATGATCTTTTTAGTGGAAAACTGTTGTCAGGGCTCTTGGAAATTTGTGTTTTGGAGAGCTTTAATTGTGAAAGCAATACACATCTCAGTCTTTGGAGGAATTTTTTAGGTTTGCTTTACCAGTATCATTCAACTCTTTAAACTGTTTGGCAAGTGGGCTACCTGAAAGCTTGAGGTGTGATGATGAGACACTCTTTTGGGACCTATATCCTAATTTGTCCTTCAGGAAGAGCAGTCATATTTTGCTCAAAGGAGACAGAGTCAAATACTCTGAAAGTGGATACTTTAGAAACCCCCAAAAACCCCAAAACAAACAAAAGAAAAAACAAACAAAACAACCCTAAAAAACAACAATGAAAGAGAGAGAATGGAGGTCAATTTGTGGACAGGTAGTTTAGAACTGGTGTTTGCTGTCGATAATACTGAATTCATGGTCTTCTTGTATATCTAATATATTTGCCTAGTTACTCTATCACCTTGAAATTTTTTTTTCTCATGAATTTAATGCTTATAATAAGAGGGCATGATGGAGCTGAACCTGAATTTGCTGTGCTGATATTTCCCAGAAATATGCATTTTAATGAGTTGAAAACCTTATTTTCTAATTTGGCCTCAAAAAAAAAAAAAAGGCAACCCAAAACACTTCAACACACAACATGGAACCACCCTTTCCTGCCTTTTTATTTTGTGTAGAATGGAAAGTTGTGAGCTGGATGAAAGCCAAGTGCTTCAGTACATGATATAGGAAAATGATTGGACCAAAACTTGTACCTGCATAAATTCTCTTGCTTATACTTCATGTGACTGAAGAGTCAATCATCCCAAAGGCTTCAGCATTATAGGAAATATCTTTGAATTCAAGCTGAGATGAAAGAAATAAAAGACAGCTTTTTGTGGGTCTTGGAAACTGAAGTTCAAACCATTTAACCAAAATTTAGTTAAGACAATGGATATGGCTTTTTCTCCATTTATATTCAGGGAAATAACATTTTTCACATATTGTGGTAACTAAGTTTCCTAGTGACAGTTCCCTTGAAATGGAGAAGTGCAACACCCTCACTTCAGATTGACTCTAGAAATGTTTCTACGACTTTGTACATGTGTAAATTCTCTTTTTGCAATGGGCATTGTCAAAGAAATGTATTTGCTTCCTGGGCATAGTCATATTCTAAATATTGAAATTGCTGTATTTATTTTTTCTATGATATAACTAATTTCAAGATCAATTTCGTGTTTTACTTTTATTAGTACTGAGGACAATTATGCCGAGATTAGAAAAACTATTTTTTCCAGTCTTGTGAAACTGATGTGTTGAAGTGTAAAATATTTGTGCTTAAGTCACTAATCTGCATAAACTGTAAATCATTCCAGTAAAAACGTTATAGGCAATAAAATATGTTCCAGACTTTGGACTATACCTGCTAGAAATTGACCTCCTTCTCTTCAGTGTAAAGTCTATAAGGTGTTGGGTGTGGTGGTATTTAATCTGGCTGCTTCATTTTCTGGTCATTATGAATAATATTTGAGATTGTTCATTTTTGCTGTTGAGTAATTTAACAGTTAATAATTTACACTTCCTTTATGAGTTCATACTTTTGATAGTGTTTGATTTTACCATTTATGTATTTTGTGAAAATGATTCTACTGTAAGAATGAAAAACTCTGGAGTTCTGTACCTGTGCCTACAAGTATACAAGAGAAGTCTGAACAATTTGGAAAAACGATACATTTAGCACGTGTTAGTTGTATTGAAAGCAATTCAGATATCTCTAGTGATACAGATCCATAGCCTTACATTGGAATTCAGGTAGTTGTGCTATAGAAGTGAATGGTTTGCTGAACAAGATTGCAATAGCTTTCTGCCTGAATAGTGTTGGTTTGTTCAAAGTCCTCATTTTTGATCCTATTACATTTCAAAAGTATCTCTGGGATTACTTTTTTTGGGGAAGGGGGGTAGGGGCTACAAAACCATTATCACTGAAAGCCTTTACAATGCTTTTTCAATGTTTATTTGTGTTAAGAGAAGTGTCTCCAACATTTTAGGATTCCCATGGCAATCCATCTAAATCTTAAAACCTGTGTTCATTTTAATCTCCTCACTTCCCAGGGTTAAATGCAGTTTATAAAACAATGCATGAGAGGGAGGACAGCATTTTGATGAGTAGCAGTGAGTTACAAAAGAAGGTAAAGAGAAAGCCTGCATTTAATAGTTAGTTAATATCTATTACACAGAAACACGTATGCAAGTTCACTATTGTATTATTCTAAATTGTATTTTACTGCTAAATTGCTGAAGTTCAGATAGCTTTTCTGCAGACAACTCAACAGGAAGAGCTTCTATATTTAAATAGTGGGGGAAGCTGACTTCTTGAAGTTTTCCATGGATACAGGAGTTTGCCAGTTAACCATACTCTGTAAATAGAGAAAGTAAAGCTGAACAGTGTCTTGACAGTTTTGGATCCTACTTCATACAAAACCCTACTTTTGACCATTTTTATTCCTGAGCTTTCAGAGTTTTCAGTTCTAATTATTATTACTGCTTAATTGGAGCACTTATTTTATCCTTTAAAGTTACATTAATACTTTTTTTTTTTTTTGCTGTGAATGCTACAGAATGCAATTGGAAATGACATAGCAATTTCAAATATTCTCATAAACTGCATTTCCGGAGGGTTGCAGGGTTGTTTTCATGTCATCACTGAAACCATTTAAATAAAATAATGTCTCACCACATGGTTAGATGATAAGGAGGGGCGGGGGCTTTGGAAATAAAGAGCCCCTGATAGCAGCCAAGCTTAGCTACACAAAGGCATGCTTCTTTTAAATGATAGAGATCTGTTGTCTTTTAAAAACAAAAGGAAAAAAACCCCAAAACAACAAGAACAAAAGGACACCCAACCGGAGAGCTGTTCTCCAGACTGAACAAGCTGGATGATCAAGCTCAGGATGTGCAGTGCTGACCATCCTGGTGATCTCCACTCAACTTGCTCCAGTCTATCAATGTTTTTCCTGTACTGTGAGACTCCAAACTGGAGACAGCAGCATTACAGAGGTGGCATAATAAGTGCTGAGGACAGGGGGAATGATGAGGTCCATCAGCCTCCTGGCCACGCTCCATTTTGCATTGCCATGCACCATTCTGTACAGCCCTGGGTGCTGTTGTCCAGTGTTACAGAATTGACTGCTGGCAGAGGTTTGGCCCAGCCAGGACCTTCAGGCCCAGCTCCCCACCCTACTCTGCAGTTGCAGGAATTAGGTCCATCCAGGGGGCAGGACTTGGACTTTGTGCTTATTGAATGTCATGTGAGGTTCCTGCAGAGCCAGTCCTCCCAACAGCCCTGCCCTCCAATGTGTGTATCGCCTCCCTACGATTCTGTCTGCCTGGGGAGGGAGCATTGTATCAGAACCTGACTCAGAAAGCAAAATTTTGAAAGCTGCTTTAGCTGGTTCCTGGGACTAGAGTAAGAAGGTTGACTAATGCTGATGATATTTCCTCTTTCCTTTCCCTTCTAGAAAAAATATCCTGCAAATGTAAACACGCACACACCTTTGAACCCGGTACGCACAGATATGCATCAACTGACGTGGATTCCAATGCGTTATATGATAAAATATTTAACTGGGGCGGGGAAAGGGAGTCCAAGTTCAAAATACTTCTGCTCTTGCAAAGGCTATTAAATTACAGCCAGCCACTTGTTCCCTGTGAATAAACACTGAAATGAGCTTGTCAGATTTATGATGCAGTAATGTATTCTTTTTAACTCTGTGAACTGATGTTTAAGATGCCGTCAACTGTGATAATTTTCCGGGGTGAGGGATGTGCTTGGTAAAGCACTAGCTAAAAATGCCTGAGTTAACAGAAGGCACAGTTTATTTATGTGTGGTTTGACTTGAAGCTGTGCTGTATTTTCAACATGGATCTGTGCAGTTGGAGAATTTACTGTACAATTCCACAAACTAATCCTCATCTGTCAGTGTTAACTACTCTTGTAAACAGCTTTTAGTAGTAGGTTTTGGGTTATTTTTTTCAGAAACTGTGCTCTTTTTATGTATAAAATAGAAGGAAATTTGGGTTACTTAAGTAAGAACAGAAAAATCAGAACAATTTCAATTTTGTGTATGCAATGATGAGTTCTGGAATAGCTAATACTGCTCAGGCCTGAGATAATGGCATCAGGAGTTTTGTGAAGGCATCTATTCAGTGTTCGTTGCCAGTCAAAAAAACCCAAACAAACAAAACTACAACCAACCAAGCAAAAAAAGAGAAGGACTCAACCTTACTCCAGAAACAAGTATTAAGAGTAGGGAAAACAATAGCACTGCACTTTGCTTCTGTGGTTAATCTGGAATTTAGTGTTGTAATACCATATCAAGCTTTGGACTTTGATCATTTTCCCTTTTCTCATTTTCTTACTTCTCCAAACTCCCCCAAAAGCAGATCTATGAAACTGGAATATCTACATCCTCATGGCATCTCTCTGACTAAAAGTAGGAATAGCTTTCCCTGCAGGCTTAGTTAAGCACACTGAGAGTCGTGAGCCTGAAAGAGAGATGGTGGATGAAGGGGAGAGTTGGACACAGTATCAAGCTTAAAACAAACAAATAAACAAAAACCTTTTAGCAGATGGCATGGACAAGTGATTCAACTGGTCACTGCATGCCATGTTATATGAATAATCAAGGAACCAAAGGAAGGGGCAGTAGATTTCCTTGGCAACAGATGCTTGGATGATAAACGTTTACTTGTGTTCAAGGGATAGTGGACAAGTTTAAAGAAGGCAAATCTTTTAAGAGTTACTTAGTATGTGGAAACCACATCTAGCTTGGAGAGTCTGCAAGGGAGAAGCATCTTTCCTGCTCTATTTTTACTCTTCCTTAGGCAACCACTTGGGATTACATGGGAGGATGAGATCCTGGGCTAGATACAGTTTTTTGATCTGGCCCCATGTGGATGTTCCTGTGTAGTTTTGAAATGGTTGCACACCGTAAAAGCTATTTTTAATTTTTGTGGCTCTATGAAAAACTCTTAAGAAGCAAAACTCAGGAAAAAATCAAACACAAATCGTATGGAAGTAATTAATTTGATTTGATAAATCAATCAAGCAATCTGCCATTTTAAGCTTTAGCAAATTTGAAACATTGTACTTACAATGTGTATGTACTTACAATAAAATCACAGTAGGTCTCTTAATCCAGACCAGTATCTGACTATTTTGATATGTGACCAGGTTGTGCAATCACAGGGGAAAATGTTATTATTAATTATGAGCAATTTAACATACGACAGTTTTTCATTAGCCATTGGAACTTTCATTAAAAGCTTCAGAAGAATAATGAATAAGAATGGCTGAAAGTCTCTTGAAATGAACTGGCACATATATTTGCCTATGCTATATTCAGCATCATCACTTAAAAACTACTTTTCCTCTCGAAAGATGAGTTAATTTAAGAGGTTTTGTTACTGATTTTGGCATGGGAAGTGAAACTGTAAAATCACACATCAGATGGTTATGTAGAAGGCACACCCACATGGGTTGAATAAGCACAGAATAAGATGCATTGGTAATGATACTGCTCTGCTGTGCTTGTCCTGCAAAACCCTCTCTCTGTGTGTGCAGAACATTTTATTCTTTGAAATCTGAGCTCGCCTCTGGTATTGAGTGTTGGATGCTGTTGCGAAATCATACAAAAGTCACTTAGTGCTGGTGGTTTAGTAGTATTTGCCATTTCACTGTGATATTTTTATTCCTTCAAGAGGAAGAGAGTCTTGCAAAAGAATAATTTTCTTTTTATAACCAACATTTTGTCTTTCTGAAGCATTTTCCTCTTTGAGCTGTAAACAAAGTCCTTAGTTTAATTCAGTTTTCTCTAATACTGCCTGAATAATTTGTGAATGTATTCTTCAACAAGCTAGTTTGATAAATAACCTATATAGAAATCCCTAGTTACCCAGGCAATGTAGTCAATCTGGGATCATGATCGTGACCTAAATTACGTGACTGCATTACTTCTATTTTTTGTTCAGATTTTTTTTTTCATTGTTAGGATAAGATTTAAATTTATGAATGTAGGGAATGGTGGCACCAAACAGCATGAGTCGACGTGCCTGAGTTTTGCTTGCTTGGGTCCCGTGTGAGCAATGGGTGCCCAGCAGCTGCTCTCAGTGTGCACGAGGCTGCCAGCACAGGAAGAGTAAGGCAGGTGCTCCATGCTTGTGCTTTGTCAGGTGTCTGCTGAACCTGCTTGTTAAACTTCCTTCCTTTAAGGGACAGTGTGAGTTTTATCAGGGGAAAATCTGGAATGAAGGACTGGTACTTGTTTTTCTCAGAAAGTGTATTTACACAATGGGGCACTGCAGTGAAAGGGCAGACAAGGTGGGGAAGAGAAGTTGCACCCTCAGTCAGTTTGCAGACAACACCAAGCTGGGCAGGAGCGTTGATCTGTGGAGGGCAGGAAAGCTCTACAGAGGCATCTGGACAGGCTGGATGGATAGGCTGAGGCCAGTTGGATGAGGTTCAACAAGGTGAAGTGCCAGGTCCTGCTCTTGGGTCGCAACATTGAATGCTTGGAGAAGAGTGTCTGGAAAGCTGCCCAGCGGAAAAGGACCTGGGGGTGCTGGTTGACACCCAGCTGAACATGAGCCAGCATGTGCCCAGGTGGCCAAGAAGGCCAGTGGCAGCCTGGCCTCTATCAGCAACAGTGTGGCCAGCAGGGCCAGGACAGTGATTGTCCCCCTGTACTTGGCACTGGTGAGGCCACACTTTAAATCCTGTGTTCAGTTTTGGACCCCTCGCTATGAGGCAGACAGTGAGATGCTGGAATGAGTCCAGAGAAGGGCAGTGGAGCTGATAAAGGGTCTGGAGCACAAGTCTCATGAGGAGCAGCTGAGGGATGTGGGGCTGTTTAGCCTGGAGAAAAGGAGGCTCCGGGAGACTTTATTGTTCTCCACAACTACCTGAAAGAAAGTTGGAGCCAGGTGGGGATCAGCCTCTTCTCCAAAGTAACAAGTGACAGGCCAGGAAGAAATGGCCTCAAATTGTGCCAAGGGCAGTTTAGAATTGGTTATTAGGAGAATTTTCTTCATGTTCAGAGCAGTGGTAGAGTCTCCATCCCTGGAGGTACAAGACTTGTAGGTGTAGCACTTGGGGACATGGTTTAGTGGTGAACTTAGTAGTGCTGGGTTAATGGTCAGACTCAATGATCTTAAAGGTCTTTTCTAACCTAAACAATTCTATGATTCTGTCTTATTTAGGGTTCAGGAGAGATGGAGAAACAGTGAACCCTTGAAATTTCTTCTTGTCACCCGTTGCCCAAGAATGTGTTTGTGTGGTTCCCATCATTTAAAAATTGCTTTTAACTGTCTGATCAGTCAGAGGGGGGAAAGAGAGAGAGAGAAGAAGCCTGCTTTCATCTCCCAGGGCAGGAATCTTTTTGATGGACATGTACCAAAGGCACGTGTGCATTACTTATAGAAGGAGCTGTTGTTTGCAGAATTTTTGTAAGGAAAGCAAATATGTTCAAGCTCCTGGAAACTGTTTGGTCAAGCTTAATTGCATGTAGGTTTTGGCATTCAGCATTTAATGGAACATGTTACTGTTATTTGTGCATCTGCAGTCACAGGAGAGACTGTCCTCCTTAAAAGCTAAAGTAAGCAGCAATGAACACAGTGGAAGAAAACTACTAAACTTTGGAGGTTTTTTCCTACATTCATGTGTGAAAGAGCACTCCAGCTAATTAGTTCAGGTTACTTCAACTCTTGGTAATGTGACTTCTTTGTTAATGCAATTTTAAATTATGAAGACTCCATTCAGTTTCAAAACAAGTGTATTGAGATTTTTCTTTTTTTTTTACTTTACCTGTGAAAAACTCCATAATCTGCTTTTCCTGTAAATGGAGAGGAGGTAGCACCTGCTTGGTTTCTGGTTCTTCCTAGGTTGTAGGTACTCTGTGTGCCACCGCTGCTATTATTTGGAATAGCCTTCTGATAACTCCTCAGCTAATTTGGGATAGCCGGCAAAGATGCTTTCCTGCTGTTTTCCTTCTCTATTGCTCAGATGTCTCTGCCATGCAACTCACAAAACAAACAGCAACGCTGGGTCAGCTTCAAAGAGTGCATATTTTGAAGCAGAAAGCAGATGACAATTAAGAAAGGTTGGTCTTTAATGGTATTACAAAAGGTAGCTGTACAGGTTTCCATGCATTTGCTTATTAAAGTGCGTACTGCCCCAATCCTTATGTACAAAAAAATAATTAGTGAGTAATTCTTAGAAAACATTACCTTGTACTTTCCCTAGTGGTAGAGCATACAGCAGGGATTAGTTTATGGCCTGAATTTGAAAGTATGTGACTCTTTTTTAAGTGATAGTCAACACAACAAGATATGGGAACAAAGAGAAGAGTATAAGATAAACTGGGTACAGATGGTCAACTTAAGACTTTTAGAAGAGAGAGTGCAGAAAAAGTTGTCTCATTAAATACAGCAAGTTGCAGTCCCTTCTAATCTTTGTACCTGCAATAAAATTAATAATTACCTAAGAGAGTAAATACTGTGATGTTGTATTCATTGGATAATTATATGTTTAATTTTTCATAGGGAATTGTTTCTTGTTCTGACTAAAGCTCTATTACCACTGGTGGTGCTCCCTGGCCAGTCTTCAACTTGTGAAAGAACTTTGGCAAGCTGTGGTTGTACCCATGAAACACAGGATCCTCTATGCAAACTGAAATTTGCAAAAATAAAAGCCTTTGTGAAGGAAGTAGAATTTAAAAACAATTTTTATTTCTGCAAGTTGCTCTGTAATCATGAGTGTGTTAGTGAACTTACTTTTGAGGAGATTTGCTATGACACTCAAAATGAGTGCATATGCAATTTTACAAATTGAAAATCAGCACAGACTTAATTTAAATGTGCGTTTATGTATTTTAAATGGCCTGTTTACTTCACATCCAATCTGTTGATTTCTGTGCCAGCAGCATTCATCAATGTCACTGCTTAAAAGGAGAAGAAATTTGGGAGTACATTTGAGATGAGAGTTTATTTTTTTCTCTTTACAAAGAATATCTCTGTGTTTTTAATTTATTATTCTTTTTCTGGTGGCTTTCTTTTTTGAAGGATTGCATGGTTTTTGTTGGTAACTTTATTATGCAAAAAAAGATTCAAATATATTCACCTGTGTACATATTCTGTGTCAGGGTTTTTCCTTCAGGACCTTAAGTAATAACTAGGTTACTTTTAATAATATTTCAAGTAATTACATGTTTGACATTCTGTCTGGAGTTCAAGCAGCAGTTCTGGATTTCTTTACCTAGCAGAAGCTTCCACAGATTCTTTCCTACCTAAAAAAAGCTTGGGGTGCATATTTTCACATGTATTCAATGTGCTGTTTTCTAAGGGAAGAGCTTTAAATGCAGTGTGGTAGAAGACTTCATATTTATTTTCTTTCTCTTTGAGCAGTGTCTGACTATTGGAGCGGTTCTGAATCAGCGTCTCTCAATAAATTAGCATCCAACAGATGGCTGATTTGTTATGTAGTGAACTGCTTTTGATAGTACTGATTTCCATTATTAAAGATGATGCTTGCATAACTTACACTGCAGTATAAGCTATTTTTTGAGTACGTTAGGAAACTTGTGCACTGTCCTACTCTGCCATAAATGCATTTCCTTGATGATGAAGACTGTTCTATGTCTCTGTACCTTCACTTGCTAAAAAAAAAATCTACAAAAGGGACTTCCATTAAATTTATTTAAAAATATATTACTGTATCAGGTTAAGTGGACCACAAACTGCATCTACACTGAAATGGTAAGAGAATAATGTATTGAGAGCATTCCGACTATTTTTTCATGGCCTTTTCCACCTGTCTAACATTATGCAGTAAGAAAGTGGTAGCATAATGCAAAATGCTTTCAGTGTTGTGTGGGTAATGTGGTCAACACTTTGCCATCTGGCAACCAAACTTGATGATAATGCTCAAGCTTGTCATCCATGTGTACTATCTGGGGGTCAAAGGGTGAAGATGTATTCATCCTGCTCTTTTCTCCTGCACTTTCTAGTGGTTACCTTCCTGTCAAAGAATAGTTGAGTTTTGCTGCAATTTGGCAACATTTCTAAGCCATCAGCAGAGACTGATGTATCCTCTCCTCATTGGAGGATACTACTGGGTATTCCTCCACCACACTGAGTTAATTTCTGCTTGTAGCTCTATTGGCCTGGAGGTGCACAGAAGGGGGGGAGATCTTAGTATTTATTCTATCTCACTGTTGCAAGGTGCACGCTGGTGATAAGACCGCTGAGATCACTTTTCGTGTAATAATTCTGCAATCGTAATTTGTTTCAGGTAGAATTAAGTATAATCAAGGGGAGAAACATCTCGTTAATTTTATTGAACTGCCTTTTAATTTTTCATCGTGTCTGGATTATCAGTCTTAATTGCAGGATGATGGTAAAGTCTTGGCTTTACACTGAATTGTGGAACTATGAATATAGTGACAGCACTGTTGTTGGTGGTATTTCTGAATAAAATAGGGCAAAACTTGAGATCAAAAGGGATATTGCCATACACAATCCCAAGGTAGCCGATCTGAATGTAGCAGTTGCTAATGCAGCGTGGATTCTGTCCCATGGGAAGCTGCAGTTTGTAGCAAAGTGGCACCATTGACAGACTTTTCAGTTTAACCATTAGTTTGATAAACTTAGCAATGATTAAATGCAATAATGACTGTCATACAGAGGGGTTTTGAGACACCTTTAGTTTTCAAAAGCTGTGGTTACCTAGATGAGAGTCTCAAGGTTTTAGTTAATCTTCCCTTGGTGAAAAAGAGTGCCTGTTTTTTGTGTAGAAACTATGAGGATTGTTGGACAAAGAAGTTGCAGAATAACCCCATCAAGAGCTTGAGGGTTGCTTCTGTGTTATTTTGGCTCTGTAGTTTGATTGACTTCTAGGAAGGATAACTTACAACCACCATGTGTGTTTTAAGGAGCCCACTTCTCCAGTGCTTCTGGCTGGACAGTTGGTGAAATTCTGCAGATGGCTAACTGTAATTTCCAAGACTTGATGTATGTGGTATCTTCTTTCTCATGAGAAGGAAGATTCCTAATTTAGCATTTACTCATGCGCTCGTTAAAGGTGTTGGGAATATTGCCATGGCCTCACTTGGAGCAGAATCTGATTATTTTGTTCCACCCCTTCCCTACCAACAGACTTAGTTGTAATAGCTTGTTGAAGCATTTTGGTGATGTCTTAATTGGTGTATTAAGCCTTTTTTCCCCTCAGTCATCAGTTTTGTGATACAAATTACATACTTCATGACTACTGGTGAAAGAGAGGTGTGAGATCATCTATAGTTCCCTGGCTAGGATTGTTTTCCCATATCATTAATTTTGTTCAAGTTTTTATTCTCGGACTCCTCTAACTTTACAACAGAAACTCCTAAGTGACTAATAGCACATTTGGTTTCAGTTGGTTGGGATGCTCAGAATGAATGTAAACTCTCCAGCTTCAGAGGTATATGGTCAGACTACCCTAACTTTTCTCCTCCCCCCCACTCTCCCTTTTTTTGCCTCCCACACTAGTTTTCTAACATTCTGGCAAAGCAAGTAGTTGGACTCTTACCCATTCTCTCACTTTACTGTAAAGAAGAATTTATTTTTCCAACATTAAAAACTTGGCCAGAAAACCTTAATGTTTTGAGCAAATGTTTAAAAATACCTCTGACTTGGCTGCTCCAAGTAGCCTTAAAGCACTGTTTTCTTTTGGGGTGGTAAAAGGGTTTTTCACCCAAAAAAAGCTAATAAAAAAAGATAATATTTATCCAGTATTATTGATAGCAACAAATTGAATTTAGATATTTCAAATGTTATAGAAATAAATCTGAGCCATAAGAAACCTGAATCAGAATAGCTGAATCCTTAAGGAGCTCTTTTACTTGTGAATGTTGCAATAGCTGAGGATGGGACGTGAGAATTGCAGGAAATATGGAAAATAATACCTACTTGTCTTAGATCTTGTCTGTTCTCTAAAACAAAAGAGCACGTTTTTCCTTAAGTGTACTACACTTGGTGAATTCTACTTGATTTTTGTATCTTGTTTTTTGTTTAAATTTTGTTGCTGCTTCACACATGGGAGAGCTGGTTCAAGGCACTACATCCTCTTTCAGTATTCTTTTCTGTTAACCTTCCATAGATTAATATTTGACTTTTCATTAATTGAGGAGCTATTTCGTGGCTCTAAATGTTTTTACAAATGCAGGCAGATCAAAAACCCATGGGAAATAATAAAGTTCAGTTGTATCTGCATATCTCATTCCTTCTGGACGTATTTGGTCACCTTAAGTTAACAGAGAACTGACTTTAATAGAGAGAAGCCAGGTTCAGTCTGTGTTTCATACTGTTGTTCTCTGTATGATGAGTGATGATGTTGTGCTCTGTGTTGCTAGGGTAACACTTAGAAACATAGAGAAAATATGGAAAAATTCCAAAAAGGAAGCATTATAAATTTTTTCAGTGCTTCTTATTTGCTTGTGAAATATTTTGCCAAAATATTGCTGAGAAAAAACAGTAGTTCTTTAAAGTTTTTAGTCCAAACGTAGAGACTAAACTAAATGATCCAGTCATGCAGTAGTGATTTGCTTCCACTTAAGGACAAATGCCGTGTCACTTTAACTTGTTTCCAAAATCTTTATCATGGACTAAGCTGCTCTTACCTTGTACCTCCATTTCTTCATCTTCACTCTGTCCATTTCTATCAATAAATCTAAATTTTTTCAAAATCCTACCTCTATGACTCTTTCCCAAAAGCTGTGCTTTTAGTAATCCCCCTTTAAACTGCAGAACAAAAAAGCATTTTTTCTTTAATAATATAACCAAAGTTTAGAATGAAAAGAGGGTCTGGCATATGCACTGCCCTTATTCTCTGTTCTCCTGTGCAAGTTTGGCCAGCACTGCATTGAAATTGCTATAGAGGAAAAAATGAGCCGTTGGAAATCTGTGAAGTGACTCCCAGGTGCTGTAAATTCCATGTATCCCCAAAATGCAGGGGGGTCTGCCTCTTCTCCAGAAGGTGAAACTATCCCTCATGCATATATGGGTCTTGGCTTTCCTGAGGAGATGATGACCAGAGTGGACTGAATCCTGCTTTGCTTCTATGGGCCAAGAATAGGGCATCTGTAGCTTCTGCTGGTATCTCTGAGTTGTCTCTGTGCTGAATTGTTTTCTGAGCATGTATTACAACAACAGCAGCCGAGCAGATGCCTATTTGGACTGGTGAAACTGGATGTTAGCACAAGCATGAACACAGCAGTGCCCAGTACAAGTACTGTCAGTCAGCTTTTTGTCTTCATCAGAGAACATACTCATTGCCAAATATCGGATATAAATTATGCAGCAGAGACTTGAATTCTGGGGTTTTTTTTTCATTTTTTGTATACCCTGAGGAATTGAATAAACCTTGATTTGAGTGTTACAAGCTGTGGTAAAGTGTTTTGCTTATACACAAGGCACTTAGGCATCACTGCCTGTTTGCTTGACACAAGAATAACAAAGGATTACATTTACTGGATCTTTCCCTGGGCATGGACCAAAGGAGAAGATTGAATGAAGGAGGTTGTTGGGGTGCTTTTTCCTCCTCCCTGTATATAGAGGCTATAAAAAATATCTCTCTCTGAGCAAGCAATATTGTATAACCTGCTAAATCCCAACTCTTCCCAAGGGACCACCTCTGAATGCTTTATTCAAATTGAACAATTGTGTTAATCCTGGGGGCTGAGTGTAAGAGAGTGCACATAGGCAGTTGCTAGGAGTAGTTGGTAGATGGAAAATTTTTTACCCTAACTTATCTTGCAGTAACTTGTTTATCCATACCCGGAGTTGGTGCAAACGTGTCTCATCAAGGCTTGGCGGAATTAATGTGATCAGTATTGAGGGCTATTCTAAAAAATTACCTCTGGTATCTGTGTGTGGAAAGAGGGGATGTTGAAATATTTCAGTTAGGTGTGAGAGTTGGGAGTGAAAAGGACAATGGTTTTGGAGATACTTAATAATGGCAAAGAGGCATCAGGCAGTACAGAAAATGAGTTTTGGTCATGTCTGGAAAAAAAATGCTGTGAGTTACCATGGTTGCTGCAGCTTAGCTGAAGCAAATAACAGACTTCATACATAATTTTTTTTATAATGCTCTTGAACTATTTTGGAGCAAGTTAGCAGCTGCACATTTTTGTGATTTTGCATATATTTCTAAAAACTTACATGATTGCACCTAATTGTCTATTTTGATACTTATTTTTCAGTGACTTTCCAGATATACCAACTATTTGTTTTGGAAAGATTGTTAGCAAAATTGTATGTTCACCATCTTGACTTGTCTTCAAATTAATCTATAAAATTTGTGCAATATAGTCTAGATTTGTGGGGGGGGGAATGAGGGTCAAGGATCTTTAAAACTAAATGCAAGAGAAGTTAATGTAGATCATGATCCTGATGATCAACAGAATGAACTCAAGTATGTTGATTCTTGAGGTATGAGGAAGGAAAAAGGTAAAAGGAGGGGTAACATTTAATTTAATCTTTATGCAAAGGTCAACTGAAATATGTACAGGTTTTTAAAAAAGAAAAAATGGCAGCAGAGACTTAAAAGGAGAGATTCAGAAAAATCATATGCTCCTAATTCTAAATACACAAACTTGGGAAGATATAAAATCTATAGCATATGTAAGTAGTGATATTATAGCTATCTATCAATTTATCTAAAATACTGTGTGTATTAAAGTGGGTTTTTTTCTTTAGAAGGAATCAATTTCATCTTTGAAATTAAAAAGTTCTCTTTGTGAATAAAGTGATTTGAGAACTCCTAACACTCCGTGTGAGCTGAGAGAATCAACTGCACAGCTTCTAATACTTTGTGCAGAGAGTCCATCTTTTCTCATAAAAATCAGTGGATGCTCTTATGCTTCTTGGCCGAAGTGTATGGCTTGTGACCAACAGATTTCAGAAATAAAACACCTGCTGTTTATTTTTGTGTAGGTGCCAGTATAGATCTGGAGTTGAAAGTAGCCAGTACGGATTGGGGAAGCATTCTAGTTTTGTACGGGAAAAACCAAGCAAACAAAACAATACAAGAGATACATGGTTTAGTTACCTGTAATTAGTGAAGCTGCTGAGTGCTTAGGGGGGGTTAGGAATGGAGTAAGAAAAAGACACAAAAAGGGACCAATCAACAAATCTACATTAATTATTATAAATTTTAGAAAAGACCTCAGACCATCCAGTCCAACTTTTTCTTTAATATAGCTTAATATTTGAACAGGAAGATTCAGGATCCTATCAGCCTCCTTTTTGCTGTGGCAACAGCTTACAGTGAGTGCTCCATAACACTTGCCCTGCTCACCCCTCAGACAAGAGCCAAGGAGTGCTCATGTTATCATTGCGGCTCTTCTGCTTGTTCTTCTGGGGGAGTTATTTTTATTTTTTATTTGACAGGTGTGCCTTCTTCCCTACAGGATACTAGTTTTCTCTTTGGGAGAACCTGTAGATTAGACTGGAATATGAGGAAGCGGGCAGAGATGGACCACCCAGGGAAGGGTCAGAAAAGAGCATGAGGAAATGGATAATGTTATCATCTGGTGACTTGCCAGGGTTGATGCACTTTTCTAGAATGCCTGTTTTTGTTTTGGTAAGGGATTTCAGAATGGCGTGGAGGCATAATGGGTGAGATCAGCAAGGAAGCACCGTGCTCAAGAGGCAGTGTGAGAAGACAGGCTCTGCAGCAATGGATAGTGGTGTTTTCCCACAGAGGATGTTGGCCGGCTCTGTTCCCTCTCTGCCTTTCCCTTCTGGAGCATCTCTTCTCCACCCCTCAGCCCCTTCCTTAGTAGGCGGGGGCACGGGGTGGAGACAGGCTGCTCATTCATCAGGGTCCACAGAGCTCCTTACTGTCAGCCAGGGGTTCTGTAGGGGCACAGAAAGGTGCTTCCTGCTGTCACTTCATACCTGACTCCGTGTGCTGTTATGGTGTGAGTGGCACTGGGTCCCGTGGATGTGTTGCTATGGAAAATGTATGTGTTTTTTATTGTCAAATGGAAAGGTGTGTTTCCAAAAGCTGTTCTCTAACTCTGCAGCCATAGCCTGACTGGTTTATTTCCAGCATTCTCAGCAGTGAACTGTGGCTCTCGGGGTTGAATATCAATATGCTATGAATCCAAGTGCTGGAGGAATGTCCTCATGTTTCTGTACCCATGCAGCAACCACATCTTCCACTGGAGCCTTTCTATTCTCAGCAGCATGTGGGAATTCAGTGAAATCCGATAACAGCAATATTAATAGCTGCTGAGTAGGTGGCCAAAGAGGTTGAAATTTAGCATGAGCCCACTGCTAGTTGGACAGGCAGCATTTGTCTCCTGCGCAGCAATACCCGGCAGGGGTGCAGGAGCCCTTCAGATCCTCTGACGTCTTCCTCAGAATCGTAAGTGAAGCTTTTCGGGGTAGGTCTGGAGTGCCTGGAGCTTGGCAGGGATCTGGGGAATGGGCTTTTCTGCAGTCAGCTGATCTGCTCCAGCTCCCGGGCCAGGGTATGGCTCTCCCAAGCCCTTCAAAGGGCATCTTAGAGGTGTGACTGCTGCCTTGATGGACGGAAGCTCAAAGGGAGAGCACCAATATTTCTTTTTAAACAGCAGTCTGTTTAAGTCCTGTGTTTGTGAGATCTGTAGTTCAGAGGAAGGGATAGAATACAGGGTTGGCAACTGTTAGGGTTTCTGAAGTATTCGTCACCAAGGGATGGGTTTGGCACTGGGCAGGGTGCATTTGTCACTGGCACATTCCTTTCTATCAGTGGGAGTGTCTCTGTTCCTTCTTTCTCCCTGTACATGGGTTCAGATTTGTCTTATCTCTTTGGACAGGACTACACGTATTCTTGGCAGCTAACCCTCATTTAGGGGAGGAGGAATCTCTGTTCAAACTTGCTTCTTTGTTTGTTGGTTTGTTGTTTGGGTTTTTTTTTTTAATTGTCAATTGATAACTATTTAAATATGTTTTCATATGAGAAACAGACCCTTCTCTGAATGGGATGCTGTAAAATAATCTTCCAGAATTTTGCTCAGGCTTCTGGTATCTTGGATGTGGTCTTGAACTCCACATTGTTCTTCCTGGAAAATAATAAAGTGAGGTGTTAAAGTAGATTTGACATCATGAGTTGCTAGTTGCTGGAATTTAATATATATTAGGATGTGGGGAAATAAAACCGTATCATGTATCAGAAAAATAAAATCCAAACTGTTGAGTTTATTGTTTAAAAGTTTTGAAATAAGTCAAAAATAAATCTAGCTTCCTAAAATGCACTGCTTTTTTGTATGGAGGTACTGGAAAGGTATCTGTAAGTGTCAGTGGATATATTTTATAATTGATTCATGATTATAGTTCATGATTACTTAAAAATACTGTGGCCTGCCAGCTCTTCTAAGGTGTATGATTGCCTACAACTTAAAAAAAAAAAATTAAATGCCCCAGAATGTATTAAAATAATCCCAGCAAGTTTTTCTCACTCCTTAAACATGGGAAGCACAGCACCTCTGTCTCGGGTTCATCACATGGGAGCTTTCACAGTACTGGTGTCTGGAGCAGAGTCCTCCTCCATCGAGGCCCCTGCCCATTCCTCTGCAGCAGCACGTTCTCTCTGCCACAGTGCTGGTGTAATTGTTTGTATGAGCATGGTCTAAAACAGACCAGCAAACTAATTTGGGGACTGAAAATGTATATTAGGAAAAACCCACAGAAACAGGTGTAGCCCTCTGGCAGTATGGAACCAGAGTGTGATTCAGGGTTGTGTTGGCATACCCACGGGGGCAGCAAACAGGAGTGGCTGGAAGAGAGAGGGGGACCAGGAAATCCTTTAACTAGGGCTGCTGCCAAAGGCTTTGTATTGTCAGGCTAGGGCCTTGGTGACTAATTCTGCTGTTTAACCTTGAGCAAACAGTGGAGCTGAGAATAAATTCCTTGAGCTGTAGCTCAGCATGCTGATCTGCCGTGTCGCTTTGCTTTATTCTTGTAGAGTGGTCTTCATTAGAGAAACATCTGTGGGTCCATCCTGGCTGGGAGTAAGTGATGTTTGTCAGTATGTGTTGTGTTCAAATGTAATGGGTATTTCGTCTCTAACCATGTCACGCACTAACCAGTGAGAGTTATTCCTGTCCCATTTGTCTTTTTTCTGTTTGCTCAAGGATTGACGTCGATGAGATGATTTACACAGAAGGTATTATTTCTCCACAGGTGGTTATTTCACCTCTCTTTTCATCAGTGTTCAATTTGGATTTATGCTGTTGTGCTTCACAGTTACTGTTATAATATCCCCACATGTTGTTATCTCGTGGCCTTTAGACTTTCACGCGGTGTTTGGGAGATCTTTTCCAGGATGGCTAATATGGAAGTTGTATGTAAACTTTATTAATACCACTGCCAACAATTAAGGGTCATGCTTTGTGAATTAGGATCCTACTTCTATAGTTTTGAGACCGCGTTGTTAGCTGAAATTTGGTATTGAGGTCGGGGCAGGTAGATTGGTGTTTGGTTTATGTTAAGCTTCAGAATGAATGCTTAAATGCTGAGATTGTGGCAGGAGCAGATGAAGTATTTATAAAAATTCTTCCAGCAAGATCTTAACTGCTCTACTTAGCAGCTTTCTTTGCTTAGTTTAGACATCTTTAGCAAA
>VYZT01053082.1:0-12669 GCA_013400735.1 Pomatostomus ruficeps
TCTCATGGAGGCAGCTGGTTGTGTCACTGCTACACACAACACCTTGATCAAGTGTCTGAAGTAATTGAAACTGATCCAGGTGAAGAGAGATCATCAGAACATGGTTTCCTCCTGCAGCTCTTCACAATCCCTGATTTGTGCCAAGAATTCAGTCCTACATCACCCACACTTGTTGTTAATGTGATTTGTGGCCTGGAAACAGCCATTACAGGAGAAAGAGACTCTCAGGGCTATTTAGTTCCTTCTTCAGGAAGTTTTAGTTCCTTCAGAGTTTGTCCTTTGGACCCAAAAGTTCGTGTCACACAGACAAGCTGATAGTGTTGTAATTGAAGTACATTATATGGCCCTAAAGTAACGGAGAATAGTCCATGAAAGAAACAATTAATTTTCTCCATCTGGTAACAAAAGTTAAGAAGTCTGGCTTTTGGTTCAGAGCAAATGATGGGCAAGCTTTGGGAATGCAAGTTGTATGACATGAGCTCACTACATGCATGTTGGGCTCTTTGGAAAGCATGTGTTTGTACCTTTTATTAGTTAACTTCAGAAAGTGTTGAGCCATCCTAGCATTTCCTGTGACACCACTTCCATCTGTGTATTCTTTGAACGCTGAGAATCATTCTGCTTGGAAGGCCATGACAATGCAACTGCAGAAACTTGAGGCTCATTTATAACTTTAAACTGAAGTAACTGTATTGAGTGAAGGCACCAGTTAGTTCAGAAAGATCTTAGCAATGATTAAGAGTGCTGCTGTATAAAAATCACCCCAGTTCTCAACATGGACTGTGGCAAGCCTAAATATTGACCATGCCATTTGTTGTGTGCTCTTTTTTGCATCCTTTTTTCCCCCTCAAGCTAGCTCAAGTTGTCTCCAGCAAAGTCAAGCTGCTTTCACTTTTGGTCTTAAAGAGTTTGCTGCTGTGAATGCTTATGCACATTGTCATCCCTAACCTCATTACTACAAGTATTGGTGCAACACATCAAATGTGGATTTTTCTAAGTCTGGAATTTCAGACAAACAGTTCTGTGCATTTCTTTAGAGACTAAGTGGTTCCAGAAAGATCAGTAGGTCTGTATGACAGACAAAAATACAACCTTTCCAAAGCTGTAATAACACCAGTCAACACAAGTGTCTAGACTCTGATATGTGAAAGTAAAAAAATATTTTTCCTCCAGAATTCTGTCCGTGAAACTTCAGGACTGTCTAAAATAGAAAATTCCAGTTAAAAAAAATACAGAGAGTATGAAGGCTCTTCATTGTACATTAAACAAAAAGTCAAAGAGAAGTTCCTGGTGGCTATCAAGATAAATACTTTTAAATATTCCACACACATGCTCTATTTGTAAATTTACTTTGAATCATATGCATAAGAATGATTTTAAAATTGCTACTGAGTTTTATAAAAGAAGCCTGCTATTGAGGAAATGAGTGTATCATTTAGTTTAAAATTGCAGTGGGGAGGAAAGAGGCCTTAAACTACTTCCCAGAGAGCAGGACTGTAGCAATTGTACAATAATAGTTTATTGTTTCTTATAATACAGCACGTGATAAAAAGGATGCCTAAATGGATGTTTACTTGAATTGTTATATACTCCGCTTCTTGTGCCAGAGATTTAATCTAGTCAGAGCTGCTTTTATATAAAAGTGACTTTATATAAAAGTGTTTGCATTCTGTAGGACATTTCTACTCATTTATGTGAAGTCTTACTTGTCTGGAGGATTAAAATTACTGCAGTGTTTTTAGAGGATAATGACTACTAAAAACTCTAAAGTAGTTGGGCCACTAGAGGGAAAAATGTGTTACAAAGGGATTTGTGCTATGAAAATGAATAGATATAGGCAAGCAGGAAGGATAGTGTCATTCTATTTTGGCTCCTAATAAGGCAACTTTAGCATGCAAAACATTTATGAGCTCTTAATTTTAATTTAAACTATACTTTAATATGCTTTTCATTGTTTTTCTATAGTGGTTTAAAATAGTGCTAACACTTTTACTTCCCTTAACTGAAAACCTTTTCTTCTCATCTTAGATGAATGAACTAGCAGTGCAAAAGTTTACTTTCTAAATGATAAGTGATAATAAAATACAACAAGCTGACTACACTTAACAGCAAAAGTGAAGTTCTGTCTGGATGGGTGATGGCAGATTCCTCACTGACTTCTAATGTCCAGTATTTCTTCCTTGGAATTTAACTCCAGTTTATGGTGCAAAAAAAAAATCCTTTAATATCTTTACTCTGCAGAATTGGCCCCTGGGTCTTCCGTATTTTTGAAGGCATGACACTGATGGTTTGCATTCATACCAGGCTGAACACAGTCCAATAAAGCCCACAAACCCATATGCAGGGGCGTTTTTCTTCATTGTAGCATATTCATTTTGCTCAAATTGCTAGCTTTCTCCACGTCCTGGACTCAGACAGTTATGCAAAAATGCTCATTTGTTTTTTCCAAAGATGAATAGACTCCTTTTCGTCAAGAACACATAAGGAAAAGCTTAATAGTTTTAAAAGGTAGTAGGTTAAAAAGATAACAACTCTATTTTTTAAAAAATTGTGTATGTATATATTTGTGTGTGTGTGTACGTATGGATGTATTTACACCTTTTAAGCCAGATTCATTGCTTTAAGGGGGCAGATTAGGGGGGAAAGGTGCTGATTCATGATCTGAATCATGTGTAAACAGCCTGAAGGAAGCACATTAATGTGTCAGTGGGAATGCCTATGTACGGTAGCTCCTTTGTGTTTCCACAGCCCGTGTGTTGCCTTCCACCCTGGCTTACCGTTGGGGTGAGGTAACTGATCCTTCAGGCATAGATTGGGAAAACTTTTGGTGTAAGATCAAACTCAGTCCTGACAGGCAATATGAGTGCCGCTGGGGTTATGAGCTGTTCAAACTCAAGCTCACTGTCAGGCCTTGTAAAGAAAAAAGGAATAGAAAAAGCTGTTAAACCTTACATAATGTACTGTTTGGGGAAGGGATCTCAGGGCTGGTCATACTGGCTCTATGCCCAAGAGCTCCCATGAGCAGGCTCTCTTACCCTGGAAGGAGTAGACCAGAAGAAGAGGGAAATCTGCTCATTTGGGATAGTACTGCAACCAGAACTAGTGTTGCCAACAAAAGTGTCTTAATCCTTTGCAAAATTACCAAAGAGATTGAACAAGACTATGAAAATTAAAAGCAATGTTGCTTAGCTGAAAACACAAGCTAATCTAATATTTTTTGATAAGACAAATAAATCCCAGTAATTTAGCTCTCATATTGGGTACATAATTATTGGCATCAGGCAACAGCACAATTAGATTAGGACTTTGCTTCCTGTCTTTTCCAGAATATTTGGTAATGAGGCTAAAGACAATTTGTCTGTGACTGCCTCCCCTTACAATGAATCCATACAAATCAACTATTTGGTTTTGTGATTAAGTGGTTAGCTGGAAAATGGATGAAGATAACTGAAATGATATAAATTCCCTTATTTCTTTTATCTGGGTTTGTATTTTATATAACACAGGACTATTTGGAACATGCTGATTTTCCATGTGGTGTTTCATAACTGCATCAGCCACTAACCAAGTAGCTGTTTGCCCACTGTTCTGGGCAACGGGGATATCAGCTGTGTTTACTCCTGTCCTGAGTGTGTCCCCCTCCCTTACAAAGCACTGAGTCTGTCCAGCTTCTGTCCTGAGCAGTGGCTGGGGGGGGAAGAAGCACAGCTAAAGTCTTCCTCCCGTGAGCCTGTGGTCCCAGCACACCATGGCACTGGCTCACTCGCCCTGTCTGACTCAGAGGAGACAGCTGCTGCCCAGCTAAAGCAAACTCTGAGCCCCACAGTGTGCCAAAGAGCCAGTGTTTCCTTCTTTACCCTCTTTATAACTATATATTAGAACTTTGGGGAATTCAGCACTACTGATAATAAAAGCATGGTAGAGATGCCTTTAGGCCTAGCTTTAAATTTGACAGTTTTATCTCTTTGCTGCTACTTCCTTGTCACCATCTGCTGTGTTTGCACTCAGTTGTCTACTGGGACTTGTGCACGTGTACACTGCAATCCTCTTGCCTTCACACAGCATTTTGCATGTTAAGGTAGGTGGAAGAGTATTGCAATTTATATAGCCCTTGATCAGCATCCCTGTATGCAGCACCACATTGTTTGAAATTTAACTGACATAAAATCATGATGTGGAACAAATAACTGTTCAGTCAGATGTGTATCTTTATGCTGCATGCATGCCTTCTTGCTGTAAAGGCAAACTGAAAGTGAAATAGGACCCTAGGACACCTCAACTGTGGTCAGTATGACCTAAAGAATCTCTCTGTTCCTGTCCACTGAATGGCCTTTTTAGAACTCAAGTTTTTCCCTCTATAAAATAGAAACAGTGAAACCTGCCCTTCTTTCCAGCCCTAAGGGAGTAAAAGGTTTTATGTAGGAGCATGGTGCTGTTTACTATTACAAGCTATGGCTTGGAAACATGCACTTCGAGGTAGGGCTGACTCTTTACCCTCAAAGGCAAGAAGGTCTAGGGAGCCCAGGTCTGAAAGGGAGCAGGATGCTGAAGGCTTGAGGGAGTGAGGTGTAATCTCTCAGAAAAGGGAGGGAAAGAAGAATTAGCTGCATCCTCTGCTGAAATTAATGGGAAAGCTTTTACTGATTCTGACCTCTCCTTGGGCAACTGGAGCTCTCACCTCCTTCTCTTTCCTCTCCTGTCCTTTGTCTCTTCTCAGGATTGCTCTTGGAGGCTGTGGTATTTTAAGATTAAAAAGGGAAAACAAGCTGTATGGCATGTGATGTAGTAGCAGCAAGTATCTTGATATTTGAAGAGTGCCAGCAGGCAGACAAGCTAGTTACTGGTGAAGATGAGGATTAGTAAATGCCCTGTCCCCTTCTGTGCTGCATGGTCAGTAGCCTGGAAAAGGGTTGCCATCAGCAAAGGGCCCTGCAAGACTCAGAGATGATTGCAGGACATCTTATTCCCTATTATGCAGCTCTCTTTCTGCGCTGCAGGATATGATTTGTGATTGCCATAATAAGGAATGGTGCTTTTAAATTCTACAAAATATTTCTTGGTAACAGTAATGTTGACCCAAATTCTCATTTAAAGAGCCTGAAAAAATCATAATCCAAACATATTTGGATCCAGAATTTGAGCTTGAACTTTTCTCTGTTTATTAATTTATACAAGCACTCACATTAGGATTTTACTAACAGAGGAATGCAGAAATAAAAATTGCTGAAACAGGCTTTTAGCACTACGGGATCCCTGACTCTCTTTTGCAGCAATTCAGAGCTTGCTCCATATCTTCAAGACTTGCTTACTGATGACACATGCTGGTTAATTTAGTGAGCAGTTTACTAATTTTAGGACGTAAAGCTACTGCCTACAAGTTCTTTACAAATATTTCCACTACTTATATTCTTTATTGAATACACTGGGTGCAAAGTTTATAATGCAGTGGCTGCAAAACACCATGGTCTGATACAGCTATTACTTCAAGATCCATATGTTTTGCCATAGATGTCTACCAATAGCTCAAGCAGAGAACCCAAAGAGTAACAATTAAAATAATTCATCCTTGTAATTTAAAGCTTCCTGTGCAAGGAAGCGGAGGAGCATTATTGTCTCCGGATTTAAGCCTGCTGAAGACTTTCAGATTGTGAATTCAGGAACCTGAGGGAGGGCAGAAAATTTGAGTAAGCACATTACCACTTCCTCTGGAGGAGTTGGTTGCTGTTCCAGTGGTATTGTAACCACTAAATGTCACCATGATCTCTCTGGTCCAGCTCAGCAGTGCTCCACAAACTCATCTTTTTACAGTCACTGACTCAGCTTTATGAGTAGCTGCTGTACCTTTTTTTGAGTTCAGTAGGAAACTCAACTACATATTTAGGGTATCTTATAAATAACTCTGCCCTCTACACAGCTGACACAAAAGAAGGTTTTAATTTCTCACTTTGGTAATGATTTACAGCTGTTGTTCCATTTGGCTTATGAAACATTATATATATGCTTCAATGAATGTTTCATATGTATATTTTTATGTATAAAAAGTGAAAAATTACTTCTGAGAGTCACTTGCAAAGCCACCATGTTTTATGCAGAAAACAAGTCTTGCAGATATACTAAACAGTTCTTGCTGCTATCACAATTAAGCAGAGGAATCCTCATGCTTCCCTTTTGTTTCTACATATATATCTCAGTAATGAGGATAGAGCTATAATTCAAGATGACAATTTTTGGACAGGGGAGCTATTTTTCAGTTGGTGATTTAGGGCAAATGAAGAGCTGTTTATTCTGAAAAATGTTTTGTTATATTTCCTTTTAGGAAAAAAAAAGTAAGATTACACAAAGTTAGGAGTTTTTTCTCTAATTTAAATTCAGTTCTAATCTTGGCAATATGCTCGCCCTGTTCTTAGGGTTTTGGGGGGGTTTTTTGTGTTGCCATTTGGGTTTTTTTCTTCATTATCATCAAATGATCCAGATTTTTTCTTTGTCTTGGCATTTGAATTGGAAGATGAAAGGTGGATGAAAAGTCAAGAAACAAAGGGAAATTCTCCCCTGCTGGAATCTGAGCTGTGACTTCAGGTCTGCTGCATGAGATGAGCAAATCACTTGGCCTGTGCCTCGGCTTCCCCATCTGTAAACAGGGACTGTAACTGTTTCTCACTGAGATGCATCACAATTCACATCTGAAAAGCACTAAGCATGATTAATATCCAAGCATGTGATGTCTGACATGCAAAAATACCATGCTGTTTAATCACTGGTGCCTTATGGATGTTCTTTGACATAAAGACAGCAGCTGGGTCTCTTCAAAACAATCCAAAAAAATCTAATCACTAATAATTTACTTGCTATTCACAAGAGGTGTTTTATGCAAGTAATTACACAGGGACTAGGAATTTGAACAGTGATTTGATCAAGATTCATCTGCATGATTGCAAACATTTTAAAATTATTTTTCAAATATTTATTTTTAAAGAAAATTAAATTAAAATTTCTTAAAGCCTGGTATTTAAGATCATGATTTTTTTCAAGTGTCTAGTGGGAGTTAAAGGAAGTCTAGAAATGTGGAATGCATAATACTGAAAAAGAGAAAAAAATGGCTTGTCCTTTTATTGCTTGCTTTCACCCTCCCGCTTAAGAGGGATAGAGGAGGTCATGGAGGATCCTGCAATGATCAGTCACTTGCCGCATTACAGGCACTGTATCTCCCTCCCCATCACCCACTTCTGGCTCCCACAAGTGCTAATCATAATTAAATGGAACAGCCAGCACGAGTAATAACATTGAGGAACAAAGACAAATCAGTTCAGTGGGAGTAGTCTGCTTAGTTCTTTTTTGATTAAGAACTTCTCCTAGACTGTGTACACCTTTTTCTATTTAAAGGACTCAATCTCCCTGCTCACCCCAGTGACATTTTCAGTCCTACCCTTCTTGCTCACCCATTTTCTGGTTTTAGCATCCTCACCTATTTGCGTGTGTCAGAGAGGTAAGATACTACAGCAAGCTGAGTGAAATTCTAGACTTATTAATACCTTTTTCATATTTTATAATTCATGAGAAAACTGATATACCTGGCAGTTGGACTAGATGGTTGTAGGTCCCTTCCAACTGAACTCTTTCTGCTTTGTTCTATCCTGTTGTATTCTACAGATGGCAGGAAAGTTGAGCTTGGTAATGCAATAGCTTTGTTCAGGAAGGGGTTTAAGCATAAACATATATATATATTTTAAACCATGTGTACAGCTTTGGGGATGGCAGTGAGTATCTGAAATTCCTCTTTGACCTTCAATGGAGTTTGCTACTTCCACACATCCTGAAGTGTCTTTTAGTGATACTGATATCCCGTGTGATAAGATTAGAGTATGTGATTGATGGGGTTTTTTCTTTCTAATTGCTATCTGCTTCAGGTTTTCTTCTAAAACATTAGCATTCCCTACATTTTTTTGTCTTTCACTTCCTACTCTTCCCCAGTGCCAGTGCTGCCTGCCTGAGTGAGGAGCACCTCCTTTCAACCTGACTTCCATTTCAACTCAGCAGGCACCGCAATCTTTTTCTTGGCTCCTGGTATCTCATCTAATCAGACACCATGCTTTTATGCTGGCTCCCTGCATCTGTACTAGGTATTTTGTTAGAGTATCAGGCAGAACTGAAAGCTTCCAGCTTGCCTACCTTCTTGTCTGCCAAATTGGAGAGAGGGGAGGAGAGAAGGGAAGGAGGTAGAGAGAGACAGTGAGAGCTCTTTAGTGTGAGTCATCTTAACTTCAGTCCTTTCCCTACTCCTGTGGAAGTGCTACTTGGTATCTTTAGTGTGCATGAACAGTGTTGCCCTGAACAGAGAGAATTCCCAGACCCTTTGATAATTTCCTATTCTTAAACAGTGGATTCCTTTTAATGGTGAATTGCAGGAAGTTTAAAATAAAATGTATAAGCTCTATCTCACTGAGCTGGTTAAGCTCTTAGTTTAGAACTCTTGCAACTAACATCAAAACAATAGCAGAAAGACAACTTCATCTCTAATAAAACTTTCACTTTTAGTAAGGAAGTCTGCTGGTTTAGTAATACAGGGAAAAGATTACAATTTTCAACTGCATTTATGTTCCACTTTTCACTACTGCATATCTAGTTTCAGTTACTGCACACTGAAAAGTTCTCACACTACTTAATGGTTTGGGATCTTCTAAGTTGTATGAAATAATTAAAAATGGTGATAAAGGCGTACGTGGCCAGCATCACTGATCTGCACATAGCATCTGTGAATAATGCAATTGGTGGCCATGTAAGATGAAATGAGGTGCTAGTGTTACACTCATATTAAATGGCATCTGCACTAAAGTGTGGGTTCATTCCAAAAAACAGCACAGAAAATTTACAGAAACTAAATTATGAATGTGAAGAGATCATAATTTGGTGCCCAAGTAGATTTAGTGGAGAGAACTAGCGGTTCTGCTGTACATCTTGCTTCACAGTTCTCCTCCTGTCTCCTTCCTTTTCACTGCCACTTTGCAGGGAAGCGTTTATCTCCCCTTCTCACCATGGCTGCATCCGCTTTCTGTGCCTGCACACCGGAGGGAATTAGATGTTTATCGGGAAGAATTACAGTCCAGAGCAGCCATTACATGACGTACTCAAAAGCCACAAGAGACCATTTTCTGTTGGGTGTTGACATCTCAAATTCTTTACCCCACAGCTGCTGTTACATATAGTTAAAATAAGCCACAGATCAGTTCATAACACACATGAAAAGCTGCTGAAAATAGCCAGCATGCTTTGTGGTGACACATCACTCACTGATTTGTGTAAGAGAGGGCAGGTCAACAACACAATCAGGTTTGATTATATCTGTTTTGGAGTTTCACTTTTGAAAAATCAGTTTTAAGATGATAAAAAGCATTTCTTATAATTTAAGTTTGTCTGAGTCTTTCAGGGTTCAGGGAGAAATGCATGCTGCAATTTACATAATTCCCTGACCCTTTGCTACCTTCTTGTTCTGGTTGAAGTGAATAAGTCAAACTTTAATGTGATTATGTCGTTGGATAATAACAGAGGGCTCTTCATCCAATTAAACTGCTCTGCAAGGTGTGTAGTATCTGATAAACCACAGACACTACAGAAAATAAAGAAGCCTTTGTTTTCTCTTTCTCCCTTTCTTGTTCTCTGTCAGTTGGCCTTTGTTTCCTTTTTGTGTCATGGGATTAGGTTAAGCAGTTTATGCCCCTTGCTTATTTTTCCTAGGAAACCACCACTTAATCCTTGTCTTTGTGCAAGTTTGTCACTGCAATAGACTTCTGCTCTTCCCTTGTATCTATTGCAATATTTCAGGTTAGTTCTTTTTCTAGTTTCTCCATGTGGTGGCAAGTGGTATTATCACTTTCTTTTCTCAGCAGCCTGGTAAAGTTGATTCTCCTCTGCTCACCCCTGTACAAACCTGGAGTGTTTCAGGTAGAGGCAGTGAGCCTGTGCCAGGGCCAAACAATGCAGATAATGGTGAGGTAAGATGATACAAACTGTAAACCAACATAAAAGTGGCCTTTGCCTGCATATGGCAGCTACAAGCATAGAGACACAGTAACTTCACGTGGTAGCTGCAGCCCAGATTGTATTTGCTGTAGATTCAGTGTGATCAGAAGCAAACTTTATACTAATGTACATGCTTTCCTTAATGCAAGATCCATCACTTTGAACAAAATAATAAGTATGAGACTTTATTTTGGTGGACAAAAAAGGTGTTTCTGGCCTAAATATGTTTGCTTATGTACAAATCACCTTTCTCTCTCATATGTTAATTTCTGTGAGCAGAATATAGCACAAACTTTCATAAATGTATCTAAAGCTTGTAGAATTGTCATCTTCCCCAAAACTGAAATGATTGTTGGTGTAGTGAAATCATCACCTTAATGTAGGCAGGACTAAAAAAAGATGGTGGGACTTTTTTACAGCCTTCCTTCCAAGAAAGTGAGAAGTGATGACTCCTTAAAATTCAGAAAACTGGTGGCTTTAATAATAAGCCATTTAAAAGACAGATGAAAACACTGATGTACTTGAAGTCACTTACTGGACACTTTATAAAAAAAATCAGGAAAGAAGTCCCTTGTGAGATACTGCTATCTCAGAATAGATAAACTTTTTATGTATATCTCATAAAAAATATAACTGTTATTCAAATTATTAATAGCAAGTCTGCAGAAGACATAACAAGTTGTAGGAAATCATGAGAAAAGTCTCATGATACACAGTGGTGTGAGGTACCAGCTTAGAATTTGGTAGGCTGACAGCCAGGGTAGTACAGTTGGTAGTACAGACTGAAGATCATATCATCAGACTGTATCCACAGGTAGACATTGATGTTCTTTATATTTTTTTTCTCATTTTCTTTTTCTTTTTTTTTTTCCCCCATTAGTCAGTAAGGAGGAATAATGCCTTCGTGGATAATCACCTCTCTGAGAACTGTGTTAGAGGCTTATCATGAAAGACTGATGTTGTGTTGGGATATGTCGACAAGAGAGTATTAAGAGGAAAATGATCTTGCCTGTAGTGAACCTTGTGTGTGTCAAAGGAATACTGAACACAGGGTCCTGGTGTTCAATCCAGATGTCAGGTGAGGGTGAATAAATAGAGGATCTGAGGCAGTGTTCGATTCTCTGTTTGACATTGTAAAAATGAGATTTACATACATTTCTGTCTTTGAATTCAAGTTTAGGCAAAATCCTGTCATCTTTTATATTAAGTATTAAACTGTATAGCCTTTTGCGTATTTAAGTGCCTTATGTTCCCTTGTTCTTTCCTTCTTTTACTTTGAAACCCTTACTTAGCCTTTTTACTGTTTTCTCCCTTTGTAACTGCAGGATTTGCAGCTCTTTCTCCACAGTAATATTTCATGCTGGAGTCTTCTCTGCTGCAGCTCTCAAGCAGCCCTGTGGAAATCACTGAGTCTCGTTTAGGGGACAGAGGGTTAAGCATTGCCTTAGGTATGCCCACAGCACTTGCAGCTCTAAATAAAGATATGGTTTTGATCAAATCTTATGCTTCAGGGCTTTTATGACTGTAAGAATGGAGAAGAATATTTTCTTTCTTTTTTCTCCTTCTTCTGTTTCCTTAAGAACAATTGACCATTTTTATTTTAGACTTTTGCTTAGCCTGTCTCCTGACTTCTCCAAAACTGATGAGGATGACCATTTGTTGAGGATGAAAATGGAAAGAGCAAGCAGAGGTTAGGATAAAAACGGGAAGCCTGTTCTGGAGGTAAATATACTGATGAGCTTTCTTTGTGCACCTAAAGTCTAGCCAGCTTTGAGGAAAATATAGATTTTGCATCTGGGAAAAACCACTATTTTGATAGGTTTTGCTTTTGTTTTTCAGTCAGTGGAGTGGATTATTATCTTCTTGGCATGGCCTCAGTTATGAGCTGAATTGTCTTCCCTGTCCTCTGCCTGTGGAGTGGAACTGTTTATTCCCTGAAGGGCAGAAAGAATCCATCTGTCCTTTAGCCTAACAGTATAGTTCAATGACACAGTTAATCAGGGTTACCTGTTTTCATGCAGCTAAGAATTGCATTGGTTTAACTGTACCTGAAAAGGTAACCTAAGTATTAAAAGAGGAGAGAAATGTAAAAGCCTGTATTATTCAGGAAGTCAAAATAGATGATACAAAGGTCTCTTCTTTCTTTAAGTTCTGTGAAATAAAGAAACAGCAAGCCATACTTCAGGTTTTTTTCCGTTTCCAAATATATTTATTTTTTTTCTTTAACCCTGAACTGTTTCATTTATTATTTCTTTTTCAATATCACAGCTTTAAGCTATATGACTAGTTTTTTCTTTTTCAGTCTGTTCCTTTCACTAAGTGCATGTCCAGATTACTTTTTCATGCCTCATTTGCTGTGGCTTGCTGTACAAAGATATCAAGTGTTTCGTTAGCTAGTTTACTCATCCTGCTGCACTGCAGGTTTTCTGAGGCTTTTCTCTGCACTCTCTCCCTGCATGCTTCCCTTTGTTCTGCTGCAGCGCCATGGATGCTGTCTTGACTGAACACCATCCCTACAAATCGTTTTGATCTCTCCATTTAGCCCTGGTATGTTAAAAGTGGCGTGGTTTAAAAATATGTGTATGGAATAAAACTATAATTTCTTTCAGACACAAAGCCAAGGCAGATGAAGGCTGAGCATTAGGATTACATGGT
>VYZT01053095.1:0-19138 GCA_013400735.1 Pomatostomus ruficeps
TTCCTTTGTTTGCTAAAATGTATTAACTGCAAAAATTTTGATAGTTGATTCGCTTGATTTGTGGAATACCACTGAGCACCCAGACTTGCCAACTCTGTCTGCCTCATATGTGTCATTATTGGTTAGTTGCACCAGGGTAATGAGACTGAATTTTGTGGAGAATGAAACCAGCCAGGTTATTGAATCACATCACATGCAATTCCGCAGTGGGCAATAATTCCTTAATGTCTGTAAAAATACCTGCGGTGGCCAGAAGTCAGAAATATGCCCAACATTGTAAATCCTATTGGATCAAAATCCCAGAGATAAAAGCATGAATTATGCTACCAAGAAAACAAGCTTATCTCTATTGTCTTGAGGTACCCCAGTGACTTAGGGGCATATGCCCAGCAAAGAGCTCATACATATCACATGCCATTCTCCTTTCCTTTCTTTCTGAATGACTGAATAATGCTATATGGTTTATCAGTGAATATGAGCATGTGAAGAGCTTTTGAGACGCAGTAATTTGATTATCTGTACTAAGAGAAAACAGTTTTTAATGGTATTTAGAATACTCAGTTTTCCATTTTGGTACTTGAATAATTATGACTAAAAAGCTTTCTTGAAGAAGTAACAATACAGCAATTGGCTCATAATTCTGAGGGGTTTTTTTCTTTAATGATTTTTGTGTGGCAAGTGTGAAGGTACTTTTTAAGTGATTTGTATTTTGCCTTAGCCTGAAGCTGCTGCACCCTTATCTCCCATGTGGCTTCAAAGACTTGGTTTGTAGCATTGCAGATGTAAAGATGATGTATTTGGTCATTATGTGCTCTATTTGTCCTGGCTCTAATATGGCTTTTCTGGTTCAAGAAAGGCAATGCAAGCATCATCTGCGGCTCTGTAGCAGTTTTGCAGCAGCTTCAATCTTCATAAGTGTGTCAGATTCTTCCAAAGAATAAGTACTTCACAGCACTATTTTCTCCTTGGTGGGTTTGCTTTATATATGATATGTTCCTTAGAAACCAGCCTGTTTCTTTTGTGTCATAGATCACGGTGAGGATTTGTGTCTTTTCCATGTAGCTCTTGGAGTAAGAAATGAGATCCATTAAATGACACTGTTGATTTCAATGAGCCTCACTGGTGACAAATACGTACACATGTAATATCCTTGAACTGGCTGTACGAATACATCGACTTTTTTATTTTAGTTGTGATTTTCCGAGGTGAGCTTGTACACCAAGATATTCTAGAGTTGTCTTTCTCTGAAGAAGGCATCTGGGATTCCTCTCTGCTTCTTTGTCTGATGTGTGAAACATGCTACTTAGATAATTAATTGAGACTTCTGTGATGACAGTTGTCATTGCAGAAATAGTATTTATATAGTAATTGTCTGGTGATGCTTGTAGGTTGTCAGGAAGTGCTGGATTTTCTGATGGTGCTAGTTTATTCCTGGAGAACAGCAGTGTTCCTCTAGCTCTCTGCATATTGCCACCTCCATTTGTAGTTCAGAAAGACAGCGTGTCCCAAGATGTGCGTGGTGTTGTTTTTCCCTTTTTCTGAAATTTTGTCAACACTTCAGTTTTAAAGCATTTATTCAACTGTCTCAATTAGGATACAGTTTTTCATATTACAGAATTAAAATCTGTATATTAGAGCTAAAGTATTTCTGTAATAATCGGCTTTTGTGGCCTTTCAGCCCACCAGATGGGCAAATAGTAAGTCTAAAGCATTGCAGGATAAATATTTCAAATTAGAATAGTTAGTGTCACTGTGACTAACACTCTTAATTTTTCTGTGTGCCTGTAGAGTTTAGGACACTGCAGAATATCCCCAGTATCTGCAGTGTGGAGCACAGGCAGTGAGTCATAAATGCTCTTCTATCTTAACTGTCTTCAGGAGGGAGGGTAATGGAAGTGTGGTGTTCCTGCGTTCTGGCTTCTTTCCAGGGGCTTTCAGGCAAAGCACAGTGGCAGTAGTCACAGTGGCTTTTGTGATGGGAAAGCTTTTACTGGTGGCATGGGTCACACCAGCACCTTTTTCGATACGGTAGACCACTAACTGGTGCTAGTGAAGAGTGAGATTTGGTGCTGTCAGTTTGCTTTTACTGTGTGACTCAGTGGGCTTTGACTATTCCCAAATTTTGAATTACTGTTTTGTATTTGACATGGGTGTGCCAGCTTTGCCAGATAGGAAATTACTAAGATTCCTTTTATAAACGAAATGATGAATCCTGGGTTTATGCTGATATGGAAGCATGCTGAACCAAACAAATGTAGGAACTTTTATAAAATTATAAAATATTCCTCTAATTTGTCTCTTATTTCTCTTTTCTTTCTAAGCAGAGTTAAAAAAATTTGAATTTTTATTAGGGCCTTTTTTTTTTCCTACTAGCATGATACTGTATAATTTTTTCAAATGCTAGGTAAGGGCTGTTTGGAGATTTGCAGATCCACAAACCACTACTCCTATTACATTGAAAAAACAGCTTCAAGAGAGCTAGTGCAACCTTCTTACACTATTAACATACCATTAAACAGATACAGGCCTGTAGGGACAATACTGCAAAATGTAGGTGTTGTTTCTGTCCTGGTTTTATGCTTTGGAATGTCACTTTGGTTTTACATCTCTATACGTTCCCATGCTTAGTAACCCACAGAGAGAAATGTAGTTGCATGCAATTTTTGTGTCTCTTGGAGTAGTAGTTAATATCTTGGGGTGTGGTTTGGTTTTGGTTTTGGTGGTGGCTTTTTATTTTAGAGGATCTGTGAGTTAATTACTCAATCACAGTGAGCTGTATGAAGATGATGAGTATTGCCCTGATGGCAAACTCCTCTGTTCTTCACTTTCTAATATGCTGCTTTGAGTTCCCCAATTTCACCAAACCTATTCTACTGGAAGCGGCCATGGCACTTTATAGTTTCCAAGCACTTGCAAAAAAGGGGACCAGTTTCCCTGACGGTCAGTGACAGGCATTTCACTTACCACTTCTCTTGTCAGGATGTTCAAGCAGGTCCATATGATGGCTGAATAGAGATGGTGCTGTAGAATGTTAGATCAAGGAGAGTTGAATTGACAGGTGTGGACTACCTAGAAAATTCTATTTATAGCTTCTATGTAGTAAAGAATAATAGATTTATTGTCAAATTTGCAATACCGTTTATCACAGCGTATTGCGTTCAGGACAGCATAAGGAATTGGAGCTTTTATTACAGTTCTTCTTGACTTGCATTATTTTCAGCTTCAAAATTGTAGAGAGAGAGAGAGACAGAGAGAGAGATCCAAGTAACTGGTCCTATATTGGAGCTTCTTTTTGTGGCAGGCTTTCACATGACATTAGTTGAGGTGACATTTTCCTTTTGATTTCTAAATAAAAATCTTACCCCAATGTTGTGTAACAAAAAGTAGGAGTATTTTAGCTGATGATGTGACCCTAGAACATTCAATGTCAGCAGGTTGGTTTTCACCCCTTTATTCTACGCAGTAAAATCATGATTAGAGGTTTTAAAGGCAACAGTAGTAGCTTATGCTTCTCTGGAACAGATAATATATTTATATTTGGAAGATTCTTCAAGAAAGTGGTACCTCAAGTCTTTGGCTCTCTTCCATTTGATTGAATGTATCAATGAAATTATTGGAAGGTTTCATTCTAATTTAGGTGATGAGTCATTTCTGATTAGACAAAGAGAAAAGAATCAATCTGTAAATAAGCCCAAGATTTGAAATGACAATGACAGTCACAACAGAATTTAAAAAAGGAAATGTTGGAAACCTGGATATGAAATTCTGTAGCATCTCCATTTAGTATACTTTTATTTGTCTAGTGAATGAAGTCATAAAGAAAACCCTTGAAAATCTTATCTCCTATTAATGAAAACTACTGTCAGTATGGTAATAGAATGAATGATTTAATTAACTGTTCTTGAAATAGTTCTTCTATAACCAACAGTAGTTCACTTAATGAATTACAATAGATGATACACTTCTTTTTTGTGCTAAATTCTTTGAACTGTTAACTTCCAGTTTACTTCCCTTGGGATAGTGAGGTGATGTTTCCCACACAAATAAATAAAGGTGGTAGTAGGGGGAAAAAAAGGCAGGAGAAATCGAGTGACAACCCTTTTGCTCAGTTGCATAGACCATACAAAACTGAAGTCCTCATGCTTTCTCTGATGTAGAAGTCACAGAAAAAGGCTTTATTACTTGTCCTTTGTCCTGTTGTGAGGATTTACAGACAAGCTTATCAGCATCAGTACCAATGCCCATTTTGTGCAAGGTAGAGTTACATTCTCCGTACCCTGTTATTGGTCTTGCCAGCAGTCACAGGTTATTCAAAAAGCAGTGATTTTTTTCTTTGGAAAGGGACTTACAGAAGTACCAGCTCCAGTTTGGTGAAGCCCTCAGAGCAACAGGAGATAGAAGAGGACAAAGTAAGATATTTGTGATGAGCAAACTTATGTAGTTTCCTAAAGGACTTGAGAAAACATGCAAATATTATAATAAAATGAAACAATATTAAACTTCTACATATATACTAAGTACTTGCTTTTACTTAATGTTTTAAAGTCAAGAGAGATAGCTGAATATTTACTATATATACACAGAAAAATGAAAACTGGGAATATTTTACTTGATGTTTCTCTCACTTGTGCTTTCTTATGCAACTTCCTCTTTAGAGGGTAGGCTGGATTAATCATTGTATTTGTCTGAATCAAATTTCAAAGAAAATATGTAAATAGTTTATAATGCATCCTTCTTTTGTTATCTGATTGTGCTGCAATTGGGAATATTGCAGTCTTAGCCGTACATAAAAGTTGCTGGATAATCCTTTTATTGGATTTTTGTCTCCCTTCCAGCTGAAGGCATCATTACCTCATCTTAGAAGGACTGAAAAGAGAGAACCAACAGGCATTTTATCTAGGAGCTTTTATTTCTATTTGCTGCTGCTCTCTGTTTTAGGTGCTTCCTCCTCAATGTTGGCAGGAGTTGACTGTGTTAGAAGCAGCATCTCAAGAAATGACCTGTTCTGTCAGCACTTCATCATTCAGTTTTGAAAACTAAAGGTGGCCTCAACACAATGTTGATCCTATGGGTATTTCTTACTTTTGTCATAAATTGCCTTTCCTCACGTGTTTACCATCCTTAATAGTGCTGAATTCAAATTTCTCTATATACTGGAAAGTTTCTCTCCCAAAATGTTCATGACCACTGAAAACTTACCCCAGATTCCTTTTCCTGCAACAGTTCATGAGCATGCACATGCTCTTGTATAGTTGCTGTAGCTCTCTACCTTCTTGCTATGCCATTTTTTTGTACTTTTAAGTTCTCTTTGTCTAATGGATGTGATTAAAGAAGCTGATGCCATTAGCAGGTAAAATGAATATTGCTGTGCTCTCTGTGACATCCTTAGCCTTTGATTCTTTTGGCATATGGATTAATGCAGTGTATGGCAAATATTACGGTGTTGGCACTTGACTACCATGGGTTCCTGAGGGTAACCACTGCAGACTGAAATAGCTTGTTTAAGCAAAAAACAACAGCATATGATTACTTTGTTAATTAATACAAAAGCTCTTTAGTTTTCGATTACTTCTGTGTTGGCTTCATTATGATGAGTTAGAATTATCATTATAAATAGTGAAACAGGATTTCTATTTAAACCTCTGTGTGAAAATATGGTCTGGAAAAGCAGGCTTATCCTCTTTATAAATATGGGTTTGGGAGTTAGCTCCTGCTGTGCTGTTCTCTGGAGGCAGAACTTGACTTAACACCTTGTGCCACAAACAGCATTTTAAACGGGGCAGCATTTTATTGTGGAGTGTGAGAAGAAACAAGTTTTTTGCAGATCACATTGACAAACACAATCTGTTAATAGTTTGCTTGTGTAAAGAATAACACCTAAAAAGCAGGCAAAAATAGTTCTAAAAAGAGCTAAATAGGCCACAGCAAAGCCATATCCAGCTATAATTTACCAAACTGACAAAATCTTTTTCACTTCAGCATTGCCTTGTGGAGAACTCTATTGTACACTCTGTTTTTACATCTCTGTGCTGCAGCAGGCAGACTGTATTTATAAACAGTCAATTAGCACTATCATCTCTAATCTATGGAATATATTATGACAGGGAAATACCCATCTGAAATTTGATACAGTTATTCTAGAAAATGTGCAGATGCAAGGGATCTATATACAGTTAATATTCTACAAGTCTTCTCCCTACTCCTTCAAAGTGAAATTTGTAGATGCCAGTTTTGAGGTAGAAGGTTCCTATACAGGCCTTTCCAGTCAACGATAAATAATCTCAGAGAGGTTTGGAGTTATTGATCAGTTTTATTCTCGGAATGTACTAGCTGCACAGATTCTTAATCTTTAATTGGTCATACTTAAGCGACATTTTTTTTTCCATTGAGGCCTGTGATACATATTAATGTAACTATTGAGTTATAAGTAATAACTGCTGTAGCACAACATATATATCTATGTTGATTTAGTTGTCATATGTGTAGCTTTTCAGTGCAAACTAAATAGGTAGTGGGGAGTAAATGGAACAACTGTCCCAGGCAGTATTCCAGAAAGCAAAGGATGAATGTGGGATGCAATGCTCATGAATTATCAGCTATGAAACTTTAGGGGAAGATTGAGACAGAGGTACCCGAGGAAAAGCGTAACATGTGTGATGCAGAGCTTCTTTGTGTGATTGCTACTGGGATTTTATTGCAGCAGTGGAAGCACAAATTCCAACGACTTATGTCATTTTGAAACCAGGTTTGTGTCAGTACTGGATAAATACACAGGAGGACATCCTTTAAATAACATATTTTCAGCAGTTGCTGTACAGTGATAGAAAATCATTGGTTTCTGTTTGTTTTGTTTTGTTTTGGGTTTTTTTTCCATTTGTCTATTAACACAAACTGAAAATGCTTCACATTGTTTCTAGGAAGCCACTGCCTTACGTGGTCCCATGAATACTCCTGGATTATAAAAGCTTCTGATGGATTGCTGCAAACTTGAGAACTGTTGCAACCATATTCTATTAGATTTTTTAGATTATTTTTTACAATTGAATGCTGCAACCTGCCTAGCTCTGTGCTGAGAGTGATGACACTCATACAGCCATATCTTTGGATGTTGTTGTACCAACTGCCCTGTGTGTACAGCACAGCAAACATTTCATCTCGATGCTTTGAGACAGTTGGTGCATGCTAATTCAATGATTTTTCTTGGGTGCTTTATCCACTACTTAAAAATTTTATACCTCTGAAATACTTTTCAGTGTATCTTTTAATTACAAACCCATCAAAAGAGAAGCAACCATTCTCCTCCTGAGCAGGCTGCCCCAAATCTCAGAAATTACTAAGGAAGGTTAAAATCCTGCAAGGTCATACTGACTTCATTGCATCTGCAGTTACAGTTGGTTTGCAGTTGCTCACTGTTCTAAGTGCAGAGGTCTAATTTATAGCTATTTGCTTACTAAATTTAGATTGGACAGAATTAGAATTTAGAATTACTGGTCTGTTCAGAGAGGTGAGTATTTCATACCCGCATTATAACTTACATGACACTGTGCAGAAAGCAGAGGTGCAGCATTGCCATCTGATGCAGGGGTGCCATAAGCAGGTGAGGATGTGGCAGTCCCTACTGACATCTGACACTGGTACCTGATCCTCCAGTCCCTCTGGGATTTGGAGACTCTTTGAGTGGAGCGAACTCTGTGTCTGCTTTCCTAGGTGGAAAACAACTGTGCTTTGGTTAAGTTTAATTGAGTTAAAAGTACATAGAAATCATTTTGCTATTCTGATTTCTGTTTCAGGTATGGTAAAATGATACGGCAATTAAGAGATTGATAGAAAATTGTTTTGTGGGCTATATATAGCAGAAGAACATATGGGAATTTACACACAGAGGTGAAATGATACCAACACTTGTACCATATCTGGGACCAATGGTGTCAGCCAGGACATGAGGAAGGTGGGAGAGTCACCTCTGTTCAGGGCAGTGTGGTTGTTTGTGGAAACCACTTCCACTGAAATGCTCATTTTCTTGTGTGGTCTTCTGGATAGTTACAATACAGAGGAGAAGACAAACAATTGAAGACAAGTAAATAAAAAAATATTTCAACTTTTGGTTTTAATGAACTATTCCAAGGTTATAAGGTATTTTAGTGCTCTTCTCTTTTTTTTTCTCTTCTGTGAGAAGTGTGTCTATAAAAATTGCATTATGAGAAATTAGTCATAATCCGTGTTCCAGTCAAAATTTCTATAATTTATAATATATAATTATAACTAACTATCCAGTGCTATTACCGTTGATTAAGAGATGATAGTACTTCCATTGCAACAGTCCAAAAAAGCATACTTTGAATAACTGCAGTAGCAGAAGGCAAAACCAGTTCCAGCTTTTTTTTCTTTTTTTTTGTTTTCTTCAAACTTGTTCCTGCACTGTTCGTCTTTCCATGAGCTGAAAAGGCAACAGATTTAGGTCACCTGGACTGTAGTTTGGTTACTCTTGGTCAATCTCATGTTAGCTTACCTGCATGAAAGATTGCATTTTCTGAGTCAGTAAAAACCCCATGGAGTTCATTGATTTATTTTGTGACTTTTTAGACCTCCTCATTCCTGTGAACATCAGCTGCCTTCTAAAACAGGAAGCACAGAACAGTTGAACAGTCAAGACTTTCTGTTATGTCATTGATGCTCATAAGCATCAGAGGACAAGGTGTTATTTTAGATGACCTGAGGTTTTCAGTTATTTGAATTCAGAGAGACCTTAAAACTAAATTCATCCCTGACTGATCTTACTTTTAACTGAAGGTATTAGAGGAAGAAATCTTAAGTTTCCTTTATGAATTATGCAAGGTCACTGTTCATGGGAAGCCATCACTGATGCTTATGATTCACCCTGTCCAGCCCACCAGCGTGGCCATGGCCGGGCCTGCAGCAGAGCCCTCTCTCAGCGCTCCTGGTTAACGTCATCAGTTTCCTGCACTTGAGAAGCAATTCTGTCGACTACTGGGTTTTGCATCCCTCTCTTGCTATGGCCTGTGACTGTAGCTGAGTCACTGCCTTTGGCCAGATGCTGGATTTGCCTCTTGGCTGTTGCTCTCAGTTGCGGTGTTCACTGCTCCCTGTGACGTTAAAGCACATCAGCCAGCAAAGTGCTCAAGTGTTGCTTTCACCGCTGAACCTCACTTTTGGCTGCTCATGTTTGCTTAGCAGCTGAAAAACTCTGGGTACTTGTGCTTGCTCAGGAAAAGAAGGAAACAATTTATTTTATCTTCCCTAATACTATTCATGTGCTTTCTCTCTCCCCTTAAAATAAAGTTTAGTTTTTCACCCTCCAAGTTCTGTGATGTGTGTCATGGCTTGCTGCAGGTGTTGCATCTAGTCTACCTCACTGACACTCTGAGAAGGTCTCCAAAAGGCACCTCTCTAATGATGTTTACTTTCGTAAATGTAAAATATGAAATTGCAGCATTCACAGATAGAACAATTAATTATTTTGTCTGTGGTAACATTTAAAAAAGTTTTAAATTCACCTTAAAAATCAAAGGGCTTTAAAAACTGTATTTCATTCATGTGAATGTAGGTAGAATGAAAAATACGGAAGTACCTGGTAAATATGGCATGATTTGAAAAGTTCTTATGTTGGGTTAATGACCTGCTAAATCAAAACTTCAAAAATTTGGAGCTGAATATGAGATATTGTGAGTGGTGTTTTTAATTAAGAATGTGTGCAAAATTTTGATAAATATGCCAGGTTACTCATGTACATTGATAACATTAGGTAATAGTTATTTGCTGACAACATTAGCAAATTAGATGGAACCCTGAAACATGATTTGTCGAAGACTGAATTTGTTTTTTACTAGTGAAACTGAAAAATTATGTTGAGTCTCTTTAAAATCATAATGAAATTAGGCAGTTTAGAATTTTCTCTTGAAATCAGTTTGGGAATTTTGCATTTGGACACAAAAGTAAGTGCATTAGTTTCTAGTAAACTTCCTAGTATTAGTTCCTAGTAAAAATGTATTCGTTTACCAAAGCACAATGACAGAGTGTTGTAAAGAACTGGCAGGCACTTGTCATTTAGGGCTTGAATGGAACTGCTGTTTCGGATCGTTAATGAGGACTTTGAGAGAAGTCATTGCAACCTGCATACTCTGTATCTTCTGTAGCTGACCTGACTCCATGCTAAAATTATACTCCGTAAAATGCTTTTGTGAAGTACAGCTGGAAGACCCTGAGTAAGTGCTGATGTTGCTGGCATGACTTTAAGCCTCTCAATACAAACTATTTTGCAAAGAAAATTATGAGTAGTTTGTGATAAAATGATAGTGTACCACAGGTTTAGTAGTGTTGAAATAAGACATCTCATCTTTTGCTTGCTGTTATGCTGTTCATTTTTTGTTTAGATCAAGCTGAAGAAAAAATTCCTCATCTTTCATCCCTAGAGAGAGAAAGATCAATTTATTGCAAAGTGGCAGGGTGCAGCCATTTGGTCTTTAAATGCTGATTTTAGGTTCTCTTCATTTATTCTTTTTTCTTATGACTAGAATCTGCAGTCATGGCCTCTTCCATGAAGAGCAGTTTTTCGCAAATACAGAATATGTTTTAAGGTTTTTCTAAAGATTCTTTGCTGCGAGCTGAGCTTCTGGGCTGTGCTCTGTGACAAAAAAGTGGGCCATCTATAGAGCTTGGGTTAGAAATGGAAAGATAAATTCAAAGGATCATGATTGTGTGCAATTTATGATAGGACATGAACAAAGAAGGAAGAAAAGGTACCTGACATGATCATGAAATATAAAGGAATAACTGGGTCTGTAGGGAGGTAGTCTGTTCTTCATGACTGCAGGATGAGGGAGAGGGAGAATGAAAAATACTGGAGTGGGGATAGAGAGGTTGAGCTTTGATGGGGATGGGTCTGCAGAACATAGAGTAACTGAGAATCTGGGGTGATGCAAGTAAGAACAGTGAGGGGAAAAAGAATTTGTAGTAAAAAGTTAAGACGTTAATAATATATAGTGGCATGTTAGGGATTTGTGTTTCTACTGCTCTGATATCTCTACAAATCTTTTGTGCTGGTTATCACAGGTTATTTATATGGCACTTGGGAGGTGGAAATGTTCTTAAGCACCGAATATCTCACGAGCACCTATTGAGGCTTGTAGGTGTGAATGTTGATCATTAGTGCAGAATAGCCCTCTTCTCCAGCCTATATAAAATTAGCCTGTTTCTCAGTTGATTGCCTGAGCTTTATACACCCTATTCCCAGACTGCGTAGCTCCATCTGAGTGTCGTCTTCTTGGCTGCTGTTGTACATGTTGTGATTTATTGTGTGTCAGGTAGAGAAAACTAACTTCATGTCTTGCAAGTGATGCTAATTCAGCAGGTCGTGCACTAATGATCATCACCTACTGATGTGTTAAAGGCAAGTTGTTTTCAGACAGATGAAACAGAGTTTTCAGCTGGGCATTACTAACCTTGTTGCTTTCTGTAACAGACCAAAATATATGTGTCCTGTCCCAAATTATGGGGAATTGCAAGTAGAATAATGCTCAAAGAGAATAACAGTGTTTGATGTTAGGAGGGAAGGAGGGTTGTTTGCCAGTTGGCATGTTTGCTAATTTATGGATGTAAAACTGTTAATTATGGCCAAAGATTTTTGTACTTTTCTTTTTGTCCAGTATCCCGTTGAAGCACACCAGGTTTGCTACAGTGTCCAATATGATTAATCATCATGTTGATGTCCAGATTGTATAAACAAGTAGTCTGCTCTGGGGACTAGGGAAGTTACCACTAGGCTCAAGCAAGCTTTCAGTCTTTCTCTTAATTTACTGAAGACAATCCTTTCTGCACATCTGACTATAAAATGCTTGTCAGTTCTACAGCTATATAAATTCTTCTTGAAATGTCATCAAACTTATTAAAAATCTTTGAGAAGCCTGAGAAAACTGAAGTTAGGTGACTAAAGTCTTGTAAAAATAGTGTATTTGTGTGCTAGCAAATTTTGCATTTGTAGAGAACTCTTCTGTGTAGTAGGCAAAGGTTTGACAAAGACTCTTGGCTAAGACTTGAGGCTAGACATACTTAAAGGAGAAATAACATGCACGTTCTTAATAAGGCAGGAAAATTAATTTTTGCAAGAACTTTTTTGGATTTGTGGTTGGTTCATAGCACTGAAGGCTTTTGCATTGGGGTTGGATGATTTGCTATTTTATATGGATTATTTCGAACAGGAGCTAAGTTGGAAAATTCCTTTGTTCCTTTTTTGTGTTGTATGACTTCATTGTTCTCTTCTGGTTTTATAATCTGTGTATGTATAAAAAGCAATACATATTAGCAGTCATTTTCTGTCTTTAATATGTTTGGGAAATCAGTGACTGATGGAAAATGTGCAGCTTTTCAATGAAGAGAATATTCTAGAACTACTCAGATATTTCCTTCTGTGCAAAGTGCCTTAGGGCATTGCTGTCCTCGTATTAAATCATGCTTTGTGCACAGGCAAAGGCAATTTAGTGTGGTGTAATTTCAGCTGAAATTATTAGTAGCGTTAGAAGTAGAGAGTTCCTTCTATGACAAATAAATGTTACTTTTGAGTACACTGTGGTTTTTGTCAGTGAGGCTGAATGTTGATTTATTAGTATTCCAAAGGTAGGAAGAACTAAGCACATCTAGGTGTTGATATGTGCAGGACTCAGTGTGAGGATAGGAAATACTATGTGTTTCCCTCATGGAAGAGAGTCAAGAGATAACCAACTGGACATTAGCAGAAAAGGGATTTTTTTTGCCTTTGTGGGGACTTTTTGGTCCCTGATTTGCTCTGTCAGGAAAATACTTTTGAGCAACTGCCTGTTTTTATGTTCATTTTCATTTCAGTTAATGTGTCTTAGACATTGTGGGAACTTCAAAAGTGATTCAAAAGGTCTCAGGGTCTTTTCAGCCATGTCTGTGATTCCTAATGTATTTGTCAAGTGCTCAAGAGATTTTTGATATTTTTTCGTCATGAACAATAATTGTCTATTTTTCTTTTCTGCTTTTCTAATGAAAAGCTCTCCAAGTGAGGTGCAGAGAAATTTGTGTAGTAACAAGATAAAAAAAATTACTTCATGATGTACTCCTGCTCTTCCATGGAAAGTTAGGTTTTAAACATATGTGTCAGATTTCTTCAAAGCAGTAAGAAAAACAAATATTAACAGTGATTGGAATCTATCTTTCCCTGCACTTGAAGAACATTTAACATTGTTCCATACAAAAGATCAGACTTAATAAATGCCTAGTGACATATGAGCATAAAATTGGAAAACCTTAAGTGGAAAGATTATTGGGGTGCACCAGAGGTAGACTTAAGAAAAAAAATTATTCCTTTTATTTCCTTTTATTTTATCTCTCTTTTTCTGTGTTGATTTGGTTTTTTTCTTGGTTGCTTGGTTTCAGTTGTGGAAAGGGAGAGGCTGCATTACAATCTAACCTGAACTCTTGCCATGGAATGGATCATTAGGCTGCCCAGAATGAATTTCTTCTTCCAAATCAGCAGTGATGACTGAGCTTTGGAATCTATTAAAAAAAACCCCAAACCTTGAAAATTCCTGTCTGAATCTGAAAATGTCTTCTCATACCTCTATGCAAATATCCATTGTAATCCTCAGCTTTTTTTATCAGTATTAATTATCGTCACCATTATAAATCTGTGCTTTTTTTCTAACCTGCATATATTTATTTCCCTTTTTTTCCCATTAGATTTTGTTATACCTTTGCGAAGAATTCTAACAATAAATTCCTTCCCCCCATATAGTGGGCTATAGATTGTCATTCAGTGACACTTCAATCTTCCATTTGACAAACTAAATAGATTGACCTCTATAAATCTTTTATTACTAGTGATGTTTTTCAATCTTGTAGTCATGCTTGTGGTTCTCTCTTGAACCCATTTGTGGATGTCTTTGAAATGCTGGCAGAATGGACACAGTGATTTAGTAGCAGTCACAGAGGCAATACAGCTTCCCTATTCCTTGTCAGTATTTCCCAGATTATATATAAGCCATTAACTATATTATCCTGTGCAGCTGTGATCTCCTTATTGTTTGTCAAGCTAATTACTTCTGATAATAAAATTGTGTTCTGATTTTTGATCCTGGATGTGGCCTTCCATGTGGCACCCCAAAAACGTTGGTTGGTGGAAGCTCTGACTAATCTGCCAGTTTTATGTCTCCTCTCTCTGTTCTCCATGACCTGATCAAACTTCATAAATTCTGGTCTTTTATTCTTTCCCACAAACACATTGCATTTATATTGAGACAGCACTGATTTTTTCTTTTTTGCATCCTTCCTACAAAGATTTGATGATAATATTCAAAATCAGTAAAATAGGCAGCTCTTAATTTGCTGTGAATCAAAATTATACTAGGTATGTTCGAAACAAAAAAGCAAAAGTGTAATGTTTGTATGATAGTGGAAATAAAACATGCAGAGAAACAAGAGATAGCTTAATAAATGGTGGGCAGTGAAATGCAGCCAGACAACATGGATTTCAAGGGTCACAAGAAACTTTTAGGCCTCTGTACTCTGAAAGATTAGTACAATTTTTGTGAAAACACTTTATAGCTCTTTTATAAGGGAAATCAGTTTCTTTGCTTTAGATCGCTGTTGAGACTTTATTAAAAAGCAGCTTAAGTGTCTTGACAGTTTTAATCTATTTTTCTTTTGTTCAGGTTGCTGAGTGCTAAAGAAAAAAATTAATTACTCAAATAAGGAAAAATGGTTTCTGATTTTTATTTTTTAAGAGCTTGTTGAAGATTGTGAGGGTTTTTCCCATGAAAAAAAAGCAGGATGCATGAAAATTTGTTATTCTTTAAAGCAATTCCTGAGTTTTGATTAAAATTTTTAGCTTTTTTTTTTTTAATTGAAAAATGTGATTCTCTGAAAACGTTTGGATGGCAATGAAAAATTCCCTGTCAATATTTTCAGTTTTAAAGAGGGATATTATAGCATGTATTGCATTTCTTTTTGTTTTTCTTTCTTTTCTGGTTTTTTTTGAAAAAAAAAGTCCGAGATTTAGGTGAGTCTAGAAAGAATGGTGATGTCCTCCAGTTACTTTTTCCTATTTAATGTTTAACTGGTACATATTGCACATTTGTGTTGATATAATTGTGACTGTGTACACACTGAACCCTCTGCTCACAGCAGTCTGTTACAAATGCATATGGCAGAGGCTGACAATGCTGACTCTCTAGTATGCGAAACATTTCCATGCCATATAAATCAATAGTACTCTATTACTATAATAGCCTGAGGAACATGGAACAACAAAGATTTCCTAATGAAAATCCTAGGATCACATCAGTTGTTGAGACAATCCTCAGAGGTTGCAAATGAGTTGAGGGTTTATTTTGAAATTCATCTAAACTGGAGGTTTGGACATACTGGGACTCCACTAATTGCTGTGAATGCTTCAGGGCCTCTGGAAGGGCAGGAAACCCTGCTTAATCGTGTAGGCAAGCAGAAAATAGAAAAGACAGATGTTGCACTGTCCTCTTCTTGTCTGAATCTGATTATCTGTTTTTTGACCTCATCCATCTACTTCATGAAGCCTGTCATAACTGTGTATTTTACAGAGATACATGCCCAAGCAAGTAATTTTCTTAATACTCTTTTTACTCTTTATATTATTGAGACATACTTGGACTAGCCACTCAGGAAAAAAATTACAACTCAGCATTAAAGAAATCATATCAATTGTTGGGGCACACTACGTTCTGTTAAGGATGACATGAAATAAGACTGTCTCAATTGCTGGTACTGCAGTCACCTGTGGATTACGCTCTGTAAGATGTAGAGATCACATAAAGAAAAAACCTTAAAAGCTAAAAACCTACAAGATCTTCTCACCTGCACACTGCCCCCCCTCAAAAAACAAACCAAAACACCCCCAAACCACAAAATCAAAACCACCCGTTAACATGAGTACCTAAACAAAACATAAGAACTTTAAAAACCACCGCATTTAATAAACGTAGTCACTCTTTTGGGAAACAGAATGTTAATTCATTTTAATTTCTTTGGTAATTCTTGCAACAAATGCTTGTCATGGGAGGATGTGAGATGTAGGGCTATAAAACATGACATCTATGAAAAACGTTCCCCCCCCCATTACTTTCACTCCATTACTGAATATCAATCAGTCAAGAAGTGGTATCCTAATTAAGAATAGTGATACTTTAGACTTTGCTCTTATTGACATAAACATTTTGTCTTAGCCAATTAACTATTTAGTCTTGAAAGAGTTTGCAGGAAAGTGCATGTAAATCCGGTAAGTGCTGCTCTTGTCTATCATCATATGAAGTAAGACATAAAAACCCTTGGGGATTTTATCAGTTGAGTTTAATGGTGTGTACGTCTAGTTATATGGTTAGCTAAATTACCAAATGAAGTAATCAATGAGGTGAAGGAGATGAGCGCCCACATCTAACCGTGCAGAAAGCCTTGTAAGAGCATACAAGGTCTCAGAGTTCTGCTGAAGCCCAGCAGTGAAGTGACTGTAGGAGAAAGGCTGAGAGGTTGCTGATCAGCACCATGATCTCAGGCATGTCATCAGCACTGCTGCTGACAATTTGGGCAGCAAAACTTGCCATTTCCAGGACCACAGAACCACTATGTTTGGAGAAGACCTATAAGACCAGAGAATGCAAACACAACTTAATTCTGTGAAGTTCAACAGTGTCACCAAGTACTGCAGCTACTGGCCTTACAAGGGCTGAATACAGGGATAATCACAGCCCTAGTCCTGCTGGCCACACTATTCCTGATCCAGGCCAGGATGCCTTTGGCCTTCTTCACCACCTGAGCATGCACTGGCTCATATTCAGCTGACTGTTGACCAGCACCCACATGTCTTTTTCCACTGGGTTTCCAGACACTTATTTCCAAGCCTGTAGCATTGTCTGGGGTTAAAGGTCTGTAGACGTGATCTTAAAGGTATTTTCCAACCTAAATGATTCTGTGATCATGGAAATCCCAAATTGCGCTAAGTGCAGGAATTTCGTCGGTATCAGAGCTCCTTTCCCGGGGTAGTGCTGCACAGGGGTCCTTTCCTAGCTTACAGGCAGGATCTAGAGCCTCTTGCTTATGCGGTAGAGAATGATTTATGGCCATATTTAGGCACTGTATGCATTGCAATGTATAATATCAGATTGAGACTTTGCCTATGCCAATGTCGTTATGAGTGCCTGTGAACAGACATGTACAATTGTTATCCAAACCTTCAGTATGCAGTTCTGAAGAATACCGGAAAAGATCAATGGTAACACAGTCATATGAATTCTAATATCTTCTACCTTAAAAATCATTTGGTGCTGTCTAGATTTCACTTTTTTCCTGTGGCACCTCATTTTTTCCTGCTTATAAGCACTGGACCACAAAAGTAAATCATCAGTGGCTCCCTTAGATCAAGTGTTGTTTTGCTATCTTTTGATCAGTGATTTAAAATTCACTGCTCAGAGGTCTGCAAATAAAACAAAACTTAAAATGAATTGATGAAAACCTTTCCTTAAGTTGATGCTTTGATAAAGTCATGTGGCTGATTCTCAGATAGTGTCTGCAAAGGGATTGGTTCTTTTGTTTGTTAAAAAAGAAGAACAACAAATTGCTTATTTCCCACAAATGGCCTACTAAATCACCACAATGTTGCTACTGCATTGAGAAGTTTTATTTCCATTACATTTTTGTGTTTGCAACATTCATGTACTGTAAGAAAAGTGTGGTTATGATTTTCCTGCATGGAGGTCAACGGTGAAGAGGGAAGGAGGCAGTTACGTATTGCTCATTATGGGAGAACAAAGGCTGGCCTTCAGCGAGTGCTTGAATATGGAATGACTGCGTTACGCAGCCACACAGCACCACGGAAAACCTCCTCCTGCCCAAGTAAAAAGCAACCCCATACTGACTGATCAGTTGAATGCTTTCCTTGAATGAATGCCAGTGACAGTTGCATACTTTCTCATTTATGTCTAAAGATTTGTCTCTGCGCTCTAAATTGTCTTCTCAAATTGCTCCAATACCACACAAGATGTTAAACACTCTCTAAAGTATTCTGGGCACTCTTGCAGAAAAGACTCAATCAGAGTGAGAAGCAACATAACATTTATCACAGAAGTCTGTTATTTCAGTCCAGACTTCATTTTGAGTTATCCATTAAGAACTTGAATTTATCTTTTATATGACATGCATTTATTCGTAATTCTGGATTTACGCAATTTATGCATCTGTACGTTTTTGTCATTTCTGCTAAGAGCTCTTTCACAAACCATGCTGCATTTGATACAGTTCCCCAAGCTTGGTGGAACATTTTTAGGTTTTGGGACAAGACAGAGATTTCTTATTCAGTGTCAGTGGACTTGCCATACAGCAGAGGCTTGTAAAACATGATAGCCAAATATTCCTACCTTTAATTTGCTTATATTCAATTCCACATGCTGCTTCTGTCTTCTGTGTCACCCAGTTATTTTGTGCAGTTTATACAGCTTGTGTTTCTAAGTGCACTGTCTCACATCATTCAAATTAGTAATTTTTCTCCCCAGTAAAAATAGCCTTTCTCCATTTCATTAGTCCCCCTCTCCCTTTTGTCTTTTTAAAAATTTCAGCACGTAGCATAAAAATACTCAATTTTAAAGTGAAATTTCAAATGACAATCTGTGCGACCTCAGATACAATGTAGTTTGTTCATTGAAGAAAATGAAGAGTAATTATTTTTATATTGAGATTCAGTGTCTCCTTCAGTATTTTGATGCTACTGAGCAGTTCAATGTCCAAAATTCCAGGAAATACTTTTAAAAGCTGTGAATCAAACATATTGTAACCTAAGATATAAGACAATGAGAAATCAGTAAGTAGCTCTCAGCGCTTCCTTCTCTTTTGAGCTATTTAGTGTAACATTAATATAAAAATAATCACACTCCACAGCTTGGTAGTGGATTGGTCATTTATTTTAATGCATTTGAAATAATTTTGTTTTATATGATAGACAGCAGGACTTCTGGGTGAGCAAAATACCTCTAGTGTAAAAATTAGTGGTTTCCAATGTGAAAAATAAAGTGTGTAATTTTCCTTTGTTTATTTAGACAGAAAGAGAGAGTAACTCTTTGAGGACAGAAAAAAAGGAAAGAAT
>VYZT01053097.1:1735-11741 GCA_013400735.1 Pomatostomus ruficeps
AGGTACCGGGACCCCCCCGCCCACCCTGCCCTGGGACCCGCCGGTGAACGGGACCCGTCACTGCTGCCACGAGGGGACCGGGGGTGTCGGTGTCGGGGTGTCCCCGTGGGGACGGAGGGGACTCAGGGGTCCCGCCGGGTTTGGGGCAGTCTCGCCCCGTTTTATTTGCAGATTTCAGGGGTTTGTTGTTATTTGTCGCCCCGACCCCGGTGCTGCCGCTGGGAACGGGACCGGGGCTTTCCCGAGGGTAGCGCAGATCCCGGGGATTGTTGGGAGAGAGGAGCGGATCCCGCTGTGTTCGGGGGGGTGGTTGGGAGGAGATCCCAGGGGATTCCTGGGAGGTCAGATCCCGGTGGATTCCCAGGGAAAGGGGATCAGATCCCTGTGAATGGAGGGTGGGAGCAGAGCCCGGTGGATCCCCGGGGGAGAGGAGCAGGTCCCGGTGGATTCCCAGCTGGATCCCTGCTCTGGAGCTTATCCTGCCGCCTGGCCTGCTCTTGCCCTGTCCATGGTTTTCCCGGGATCCCGGTTGATCCCACGGGACAGCTGCAGCGGGGTGAGCCTGGCTGCGGGCCAGGCCCCGATCCCGGTATGGGACGCTGAAGGGACATTTCCCCACGGATCCCACCCTGGCGTCTGCTCCGGCCTCACCGGGGTTTCTCCAGAGCGGGATCCGGGCTGGGCGAGCCCCAGCGTGGAGCATCTCAGCCGGGATTCCGGGAAATGGAAAGTTCGGTCACGGGGACAAAGTGGGGGAAAACCTCAGGGTTTGGGTTATCCTGCGGTCCCTCCTCCTTCCCCCCGACCCGGCTCTGCTGCCGCCGCGTTCCCGGGCGCGCTGGTTGCGTTGGGGTTTCTCCCAGCCTGGCACAATTCGCCCTCTTCACTTTGTGTTTTTGTGGAAAGAGAAACGGGAATGAATAAATCTCCCGGCTCAGCTCGCGGCGGTGGCCATGAGAGGGAGCCTCAGCACTGCCCTCGCCGGTGCTGGACGGGATTCCCTGGGTTGTTCCTGCCCCGGGCACCATCCCGATGGGCTGGCTGGGTTTTGGGGCTACTTCAGGCGGGTTTGGTCCATGCAGAGGCTGTGGAAACGCGGCTCCAGCGCTTTCTCATCCCGGGTTTGGTGGCTGTGGATCTGGGATGTGCTGCCGAGGAACTCGTGGGATGGAGATCCAGGTTGGCTCTCCGGCTCTGAGATTCCTTTTTCCCCGCGTCAGCTCCGAGGGGACGATCCAGCGGAGGCTGCGGGAATTCTTTGCCGTGCCGCGGTGCCTGGTCAGCGTGTTCAGCCTGTTCCTGGTGGAGCTGATCCGCTTCCTCGGCGAGGCCGTGGTGCAGGTGAGCCGCCCGCTCCCGCAGAGCCGGAGCAGCTCCTGAGGGTGTGAATCCTTCAGCGCCGGGAGATGGAACTTCCATTCCCCACCGTCGCACATTTCGCCTCCCACCGCGGAGTTTTTGTGTCTCAGCCCGTTTTCGGTGGGTCCCGCTGGCAAACACCCCTCAAACGCAGGATTTCCTCCCAAATCCAGGCGCTGGTGGTCGGGGTCCTGACGGCCGTCGGCGACCACGTCCTGAAGCCCTTGCTGGCGGCGGCGTTCCACAGCCTCCTGCAGCCGCTGCTGCTCTTCCTGCTGAAGGTGCTGGGCGGCGTGCGGGACCTGACGGACCCCGTGCTGGACGTGGTGGCCCGGGTGTGCTCCCAGCTGGCCGTGCTGCTCCGCGCCGTCCGGCTGGTGGAGATCCGCCTGCGCCCGGACCTGCGGGCCGGCCCGGGGGACGCCAGCGGCTGAGGACAGCCCGGGGGACGGCAGCGGCTGAGGACAGCTCTGGGTGACCGGAGGAGACGAGGAAAACGAGTTCCTGGGAATTATGGAAGAACGGGCCCGGCTGCAGCCCAGGGGGCTCTGGAGTGACCGTTGTCCCCATGTGTGTCTGGGCAGGTGCTGCTGGGAAGGGGATTTGGATCCTCTAGTATTGCAAACATCTCCTTAACTTAATTAAATTATAATTTTATCCCCTGGACCATTGATCCAGCGAGGTGTTTTTCCTCTTCCTGCTGGAAAACTTGGCTTCTCACTGAAAAGGACTCCCCTGTGCAGCCAGGTGGGCTCCACGGCTCGGTGGTGACCAGAGCCTGTCACTGCCGGGAGGGGACGGCTCCTGCCAGCTCCCCAGCACTCTGGAATGGTCTCCAGAGCCGGTGGAGTGGGACAGGCTGGGATTTGGGGGCAATCGAGGAACAGGGATTACAATATATCGGAATAACCACTTCTGAGTCCCTAAGAACCGGTCCCGGTGCATGATTTGGGTCAGGTATTCCCATCGGGATGAGGCGGCCAGGGAGCCGAGCGGCGGCAGCAGAGCCCTGGGTGTGTTTTACAAAGCCCTGGGTGTGTTTTACAAAGCCCTGGGTGCGTTTTACAAAGCTCTGGATGCGTTTTACAAAGCTCTGGGTGCGTTTTACAAACCCGTGGAGGGGTCAGGGTCAGGGCTGAGCCGCGTTTTTGGGCTCCTCCCGCCCCCAGCCCCGGCTCCCTCTGTCCTTTCGCCTCTCCAGCAACGCCGCTTCCCGGGAGCGTTCCCCCGGCTGGCTCAATCCCCGTGTTCCCGATGATTCCATGCCCAAAGCCCTTGGCTTTTTATGGGCAGGAGCAGCGTGTTTGGAGCTTCCCGGGCTGTAAGATCATCCGCGGGCCAGCGCCGGGGCCGGAGCGCTCCCGCTGGGGGCCGGGCGCACCGGGCTATTTGGGGGGTGCTGAGTTCACGGGGCCCTGCGGGACGGACGGGATGTTCCCGCGGGCGCTGCGAGGGGCCGGGAGCCGGGAGCCGGCGCGGAGGAGCTCTCCGGGGTCGGGTGACCAAGGGCAGCGCGGGGCCGAGCACCGGGAGCGGCCGGGGAACGGGGAGCAGCCCGGTCCTGTGGGACGGGCACAAACCCGACCCGGCCACAGGGATCGAATCCAGGACGTCCTGTGGCGCAGGCACCGTGCCAGGACAGCCACACGGAACCCCGCAGGACACCGGGGACACACGGTTGTCCCTGGACGCTTCCACCCGTGCTGGGGTGCCAGCCCAGCCCAGCCCCTGCTCCCGTGACCTTTCCCTGAGGAAACAAACGCGAGGGAGGGGCAGAACAGATGGGAGGTTTCTCATTGTGGTGGTTTAGTTGGCGAATCACTTCAGTGATTGAAAGTGGTTTTAATTAAATTCCGCTGCTCCGCAACCAGGAATTCCCCGGGTCAGTTTCTCCTTTTTGGCTCAAGCTCTCCCAATCAAAGGTCCGGTAGAGGGAGAGAGCTGGGAAAGTTTAATGCCCGGGGTGAGGAGATGGTGTCGTCTTTGACCTCCATCCGTCATCCTGCAGCGGGAGAGGAGGGCGGGGAAACCCCCGGAGCCCTCCCGGAGGCACCGCGGGGCTGGGAGCTGCCACCTCCATCCCGCCCTGGCATCCCGGGAGTTCCGAACCGCGGCGCAGCAGCCGCTCGGAATTTCTGTTTAGATCCAATGTGAGTCCTGGCAGTGAGGGCTCCGAGGTGCAGAAAACCACGGGATTTTGGGGTGCAAAGCGGGGAGCGGGAGGTCTGCGCCGCCGGCTCAGCAGGAACAAAAACCTTTTTTCTTCCTCAAAACGCACCCGGGCGTGCCCGGAGCCGCTCCGCCCGCGGCCGCCGCCCGGGGACCCGGGGCTGAGGGTGCCGGGGGCCGGCGGTGTCCCGGCGCTGGCAGGACAATGCCGGGTGACCCGTGCGCTGGCAGCGCCGGGGACAGCGCCGTGCTGGGACAAGGACATTTCTGGGCTGGCGCTCCCGGCAGCCGGGCTGGCAGCGCCCTCGCATTGCTGCTTCCTGAGATCACGGCTCCCAGCGGCTCCTCCGCGGCTCTCGGCACACGCGGGGCCGGCCGGGGAGCGGCGCTTCGCCTCCCCGGCTCCCCCCGAGCGCCGGTCCCGCCGTGCCGGGAGCGCTGCGCCCGCGGCACCGGGACACCCCGGTCCTGTCCCGCTCCGGGGCAGCGCAGCCGAGGGCAGCAGAGCCAGGAGGGGTGCGGGGCCGGGATCTATCCAGCTGGAGCGGGAGAGGAGCCAGAAGCCCAGCGCGGTCTCCTTGGTTCTTCCCTAAATAGCCGGCGGCGGGCAGGAGGATTAACCGGAGCATTCCTGGGCTCATCCATCCATCCTCCCGCAGCCGCCGAGCTCCTGCGCTCCCCCGGCCCCGGGATTCCTCCTCCTCATCCTCCTCCCTTCCCAACCTCCGCGGGGGCATCCGCAGCCGCCCCAGCCCGGCCCGGTTCGCTCCGCTCGGGTTTGGGGCCTTTGGGTTTTTCCCGAACGTGACCGTGGGGCCGCTCAGAGCCACCCCCGTCCCCGCAGGGTCACAGCGGGGCCAGCCCGGGGACCCCGTGCACGGGCAGCTCCAGGGCCTGGATTTGGGTTTTATGGGATCAAACCCAGCCCGGCCGCGGGGCTGCGTTCCGGGGTGCGGCTGTGGGGCTGAGGCTGGGAGGGAATCCCCGCCTGGAATCCCCGCCTGGAATCCCCGCCTGGAATCCCCACCTGTACCCCTCCGGATCCCGCAGAGGGTCACAAGGCACGAGAGCGTTGGGATAAATTGGGAATGAGCCCTTAGAAGAGGCTGGGAAAGGCTGGGTGGTTTGGTTTCCTGACACCATCATCCTTCCCACGGGCTGGGGTAAACTGAGGCAGAGCGTGAGCCAGCCTTTCCCAGCGGGATTCACCTCCCGAGGGAGCTTCTGCATCCCAGGTTCTCTGTCCCTCTGTCCCTCCCATCCAAACTCCCCCCGGACTATCCACACCCTCATCCTGCACCCAGACATGCCCGGATGGCTCTGCCCCGCTCTGGATTGCTAAAACATTTCCATATTTCCTCTTTTGCCCACGTTTCAATCACAGATTTTCTGTCCTCTCCTCACAGACGACAATCCGGGAGCTTCGGGGGCTGTCCTTGTGTGTTGGCTCTTCCTAGACCATCCCAGCTCTTCCTCCAGGGGTTTCTCAGGGAATTCAGGGGTAAAGCCAGCGCAGAATCTGTGTCCGGGGCTCCGTGGTGGCTGTGGAGGGCGGGAGGGGATTGATAATGCCCACAGACCGATAAAATTCCCTCTCCTGTGCCCAAATCCCGATGCCACCCTCCCCGGAGCTTCACTGGCCAGGCTGTGTGGCAATGAGGCAAACACGGCTGCAGCCAAAAGCCGGTTAATAAATAACGTGCATTCCCAAATTCTGGGGTTTGGAAGTGTCTGGAGGTCCCATTTATAGATATCCCGCTGGGAAGCGTGTGAAAGGCAGGATTTTTACCCAATTTGGGAGCTGCTCTCACCGACAGTTGGGAGTGGGGGAAGACCACTGGGGAAGGGAAACGTCTGTCAGCGCTGTCCGAGCAGAGAAACCCCTGAATGTCCACAGTTTGGGCAAAACCGGCAGGATTGAGGGACTGGGGAGGTCAGGATGGGAGAACGGGGATTGGGAGAGAAGAGGCTCCAGCTGCAACGCGTCAGTGGCTTTAAAAGGCTGAGAAACTGGAAGAGCTGAAAAAAGAAACAATGGGAACTGTCTGAGACGGGAGAAAAGGGGGTTCATGAGGGACTTGGAGCTCGGAGGTGCTGCAGCTCCTCCGGAAGGGAAGGAAAAAGGATTTTCATGAGCATTTCTGTAAGGAAATACAATAAATCACTCCCAGAGCAGCGGGGAGCGTCCGGGCTCGGTTAACACGAGAAACGGCAGCCACGGAGTAAAAACGTGGATGGATTGAATGGGATTTGATTCCCTGGGAACGGTCAGAGCAGGCCGTGGGGGATCATGCCCTGCCACGAGGAAAGCTGATGGATAACACAGAAAGAGCCTCAAAATCCCCTCAGTCCCCTGGGTTTGGCCAGCACGGCCGGGAGCTGCTCCGTGTCACCGGGACTGAGCAGGAGCGTCCACCCCGGAGCCACCCGAGCGCTCCGAGCCCTGTCCCACGCGCGGGATTCCGCGGTGTCCGGGTGTCCCCGTGCCTGGGTGGGTTCCAGGGGCTGCACCCAGGGCTCGGTGCCACCACCTTTGTCACCCTCCGAGGTCTCGGCTGGGATTGCTCCATGTCCTGTGGATCCACGCGTGGGATCCCCAGGGTGCAGATCCCTGTGCCTGGGATGATTCCCAGCAGGATCTCTGCAGGAGCAGATCCCTGTGCCTGGGATGATTCCCAGCAGGATCTCTGCAGGAGCAGATCCCTGTGCCTGGGGTGATTCCCAGCAGGATCCCTGCAGGAGCAGATCCCTGTGCCTGGGATGGTTCCCAGCAGGATCCCCCAGGAGCAGATCCCTGTGCCTGGGGTGATTCCCAGCAGGATCCCTGCAGGAGCAGATCCCTGTGCCTGGGATGGTTCCCAGCAGGATCCGGGATCCAGATCCCTGTGCCTGGGATGATTCCCAGCAGGATCCCTGCAGGAGCAGGTCCCTGTGCCTGGGATGGTTCCCAGAAGGATCCCCCCAGTGCAGATCCAGATTCCTGTGCCTGGGATGATTCCCAGCAGGATCCCCCGGGAGCAGATCCCACTGGAGTGTGTCCAGGGCAGGGAACGGAGCTCGGGAGGGGCTGGAGAATTCCCGAGGGAGCTGGGAAAGGGGCTCAGCCTGGAGCAAAGGAGGCTCCTGGATTTCCTTGGAGCTCTCATTTCCTGTTTTACATGAGATGAGAGCCTCAGGGGCCCCTCCAGCTGAGGATTGTCTGGGATTCCTCGGAAAGGAAAAGGTCTGGAGTGCTCCGGATTTTTACTCCACAGGTGTAAAGAAAAGCTCGAAACCACAAACATTGAAATCTAAAAACCACAGAGATGCCCAACTCCAAACCATCTTTTATTCGAAAAAACCCCTCACATTTCAACTGCCCAAGGCATTTTTATTTTAAAAAAGCCCAAACTCAATGACCGTCTAAACATTTTTTATTTTAAAAACCCATCTAAACCCCTCAACTCACATTTTAATAAAAAGCGAAACGTTTCAACCTCCCTTTTATTCAAAAAACCATCTCAACCTCCCCGAGACACATTTAATTAACAAGATAAGAAATCTCGTGCTTTCAGTGCCTGTTTGCCATATCTGGGCTCATTTTTCCCTCAAGACCGTGCGATTCCAGCACCGAGGGGGATTAACGAGGGGAAAAACGCAGCGGGAGGTTTTCCAAGGAATTCTGGGCCGAGCTTTTTCAGCCCGTGACTTCACTGCGGGGCCGTGTCCGAGTGTCAGGCCTGGCAGCGCTCCCGGCGAGGCCAAGGGTGGGAATTATCTCATTGACTGTAAATATCTGCCGGGAGCCGCTGCCCCGGCGCAGCTCCCTCGGAGCGGGAGAGCCGCAGCCCGGGATGCTCCCGCTGCCCTAATTTAGGCATTTCTGCGGGATGGGATGAATCACGGCCTTGGAAGCGCCGCTTCCTCCGCGGTGACTCCATGGGGAGCTGGGCAGGGATGATGCAGCGGGATCGGCGCTGAGCTCAGCCCGCGGCGCCGGCCGATGTGTCACGGTGCCGAGGCAGCGCGGGTTAAATAGAACCTGACGCTGCCGGGAACCCGTAAACCGGGATTTGGGTCCCGGGAGACATTCCCTGCCGATGGGATCACACCTCGCGCGAGGGAGCCCTTAAAGCAGCGCGGGTGCACCAGAGCGAGGTGTATTTATAGCGGGGCCGTCACTGCGGACGCGCAGCCCGGGGATATTTCGGGATCGGTGTGGTCATGGCTTGGGGCACGTCTGGAGTGTGGCTGGGACCTGCACGGAGAGAGCGGCTGGAGCGTGGCCAGGGCAGGGACGGAGCTGGGGAGGGGCTGGAGAATTCCCAAGGGAGCTGGGAAGGGGCTGGAGAATTCCTGAGGGAGCTGGGAAAGGGGCTGGAGAATTCCCGAGGGAGCTGGGAAAGGGGCTGGAGAATTCCCGAGGGAGCTGGGAAAGGGGCTGGAGAATTCCCGAGGGAGCTGGGAAAGGGGCTGGAGAATTCCCGAGGGAGCTGGGAAGGGGCTCAGCCTGGAGCAAAGGAGGCTCCGGGGCCCCTTCTGGCTCTGCACAACTCCTGACAGGAGGGGCAGCCGGGGGGGTCGGGCTCTGCTCCCAGGGCACAGGGACAGGAGCAGAGGGAACGGCCTCAGGCTGGGCCAGGGGAGGTTTCTGTTGGATGTTCCTGGGGAATTCCTCCTGGAAAGGGCTGTGCAGCCCTGGCACAGCTGCACGGGGAGGTTTGGAGTCCCCATCCCTGGGAGATTTCAAAGCCCTGTGGATGTGGCACTTGGGGACAGGGTCGGTAGTGGCCCTGGCAGTGCTGGGGAGACTCGATGGTCGTGGAGACTTTTCCAGCCAAGATCAATTGGCAGCTGGTAAAAGTTGTCCCAGTTTTCAGGACGGGCCGGAAGCACAACCTGCGAGCTCCAGGCCGGTTGGTTTCCCTTTGGTGCCCTGTACAATCCTGGAATGGATTCCCCCGGGAGTTACTGGGAAGCTGCAGGGTCACCAGAGAATATCCTGATTGCCAAACCTCCTCACCTGGTACCGCAACGTCCCCCTGAGCTGATCCAGGGAAGCCAGAAAAAATAATTCTGGGTCTCATCAAAGCTTTCCCAGAATCTCAGAATCCCTGGGGTTGGAAAATCCCTCCCAGCCTATCCAGTCCCAGTTGTGCCTGATCCCAATGTTGTCCCCAGCCCAGAACTCTGAGTGCCACTTCCAGGAATTCCCTGGACACCTGCAGGGATGGGGACTCCAAACCTCCCTGGGCAGTTCCAATTCCTGAGCGCCCTTTCCATGGGGAAATTCCTGCTGCTGTCCACCCTGAGCCTCCCCTGGCCCAGCCTGAGGCCGTTCCCTGTGCTCCTGTCCCTGTGCCCTGGGAGTAGAGCCTGACCCCCCGGCTGCCCCTCCTGTCAGGAGTTGTGCAGAGCCAGAAGGGCCCCCGGAGCCTCCTTTGCTCCAGGCTGAGCCCCTTTCCAGCTCCCTCGGGAATTCTCCAGCCCCTTTCCCAGCTCCCTCGGGAATTCTCCAGCCCCTTTCCCAGCTCCCTCAGGAATTCTCCAGCCCCTTCCCAGCTCCCTCGGCCGCTCCGGGGGCTCCAGCCCCTGAGCATCTTTCCTGAAGTTTGAGACATTTCAGCTCTGTCTGTCCCCAGATCCTTCTGGACAAACTCTCCAGCCCAGTGGGACAAACACCTCAGGACGGAGGGAACGGCTGGAGCTGGGTCAGGGGAGGTTTAGGATGGATTTTGGGAAAGGTTCTTCCCCCAGCGGGTGCTGGCACTGCCCGGGCTCCCCAGGGAATGCTCCCGGTCATTCCCGGGGCTGCCAGGGCTCCTGGGGCGTTTGGACAGCGCTCCAGGGACAGGGTGGGATGGCTGGTGACAGGGAAGATCTGTGCTGATGTCTTTATTAACAATTCCACGGGTGAGGGGCTGGGTGTGAACGTCTCTGAAATGGGTTTTAATGACAGCCCGGCCCCTGAAACAGACACGGGTCCGCACAGGAGTCCGAACTCCTGAACTTCGGGGGAAATGCCGGGTTCAGGGGGAACGTGGGGCGGGCGGTGCCCTCCTGGTGCCTCGGCCAATGGGGAAAGGGAGAGGGCCGGGATTTGGGATAAAAGGAGGCTGCGCCCTCCAAAACACGGAGGGGGATATCCTGGGTGCCCTGGTGGGCTCTGTGCTTTTATTCGAGTAAAGTTGCGGGACTCCTCTGTCGCCTTCGTGGACTCTGGCTTTTCACAGCGGGGTTTTTCCGTACCCTGGGATGTGTGTGTAGGGCCAGGAGCCGGATCCGTGATCCCGGTGGGGTCGGCTCAGGGGAATCTGTGACTGTGGGGAAGTGTGGCTGATTCTGCGGCTCCACGGCAGCCCGGACACTCAGCTGGGAGTGACCAGGGAGTGGCCAGGGAGTGGCCAGGGAATGACCAGGGAATGACCGGGGAGTGGCCAGGGAAGGGGCAGGGAGTGACCAGGGAAGGGGCAGGGAGGGGCCAGGGAGGGGCCAGGGA
>VYZT01053108.1:0-53886 GCA_013400735.1 Pomatostomus ruficeps
GGAAGGGAAGGGAAGGGAAGAGGGTATATAACAATACAAGATGAACCACTGTTTTACTCCCCTGTGGCTCAAGCACTTTTGTTTCAGTGGATGCACACACGCTCACACCAAGTAATCTGTTGACTCAAATGCTGTCATGGACATAAGCAGCATAAACTTTGCCTAAGCATGAGCAGCTGTCACCTTGTGAGATGCATGTGCTCAGAACCAGGTGTGTGTCACTTCAGTAAGGTTGGAGGATATGACTTTGACTTGGCCATAAAAGGAAGGAGGGGGACGGACCCAGGGAAGATATGGACACTGCAGCAGGTACTGGAAATAGTTCTTGGCTCCCAGCAGCATTGTTTGATCTGTTCAGTGGGTCATGTGCCAGCCAGCCCACTTGCTACATGTGTTTAGACAGCTCCTGCATGTCTGAATTCTCCTGGCCAGCTGGCTGCTTTAACTCCTTCAGCTGCCCTTACTGCCAGGAGTCAGGCAGTACTGGAAGCAGCAGAATAAAACCCAGCAGGGTTGGAAAGTAGTACAGGTTTTGAGTTAAGTGACAATGGGGTTTGGAGTGACAAAGGAAATGAGGAATTTGCTGGGACCTTGAATTAATGATGGTCGTTGATAAAAAATCATGACCATCATCCTCCTGAGACGTGTTTCCTAACACATGTTTAATGGAAAATTAACCAGGGGAGCCTCTGCTCTCTCAAGCTTTGAAATCCTGTCATGGAAACCCATAGCACAGGATGAAGAGACAAAAGCAGCAGCATACAGCACAACCTGGTGTCAGGGATAACTGTCAGAGACAGGTGCACACACTTGTCGTGCCGTGCATCTTCAGTTGCATGCACGCTTCACAAAAACAGATACTAAGCCTAGAAAGCCTGGAAAAGTGACACTGTTCACTGAAGCTCTTGACAAACCTGTGACTTTGACACCCTCCCCTTCTTACCTCACCATCACCTGACAGATGTCAGAGTACAGTCTCTGCAATAATGCTGTAGGTTCCCTTTGAAACAGGCTTAAATGGGAAGCCAGGCAGAGCATTGCCTGAGGAAAGCTTTCTAGACCTCCTACCTCTCTGAGAGTCCTTTCTTTAAAAATATTCACTAAGAGATTTGAGGTTTTGATGTGACTTGTTGCCCCTGTCACATACTGAAGCCCTTAGACCAGCAACCCCTCTCTCTGTTTGCCTCTTCTGCTGTGCCAATCCAAATTCTCAGGTTACTGGTAGAGATCCAGACTCATTCCCTGGGGTTTAATCCAGCCTGTCGGCAGCACTGCTGAAAGCTGAGTGCACCCTCCTATTTCCCACCCCTTCACCCAGGATGACAGGCTGGTTGTGAGGTGTTCTGTGACACATCACACTTCAGGCATTGTATTGGTGTTTGTCATGTTGCAGCATGAGGAGACCCAGCTGGCATCCTGGGAATTTCAAACAGCATCCATGAAGACTTCTTTGTTCTGCTCGTGTATTTTCCTGTGCTGGTGATCTGTTGCCCTTTTGTGCAGTTCAATAAAAGCAAGGTCAGAATCCCAATCATGTCAGATGAGCTGGGAAAATCCTACAGAGAAAGGGAATGAAGGAGGAATCGGCAAACAGACCTAGGGTCACCATGATCATACAGTGTCTGGAGACAATCCATAATATGAGGGAACCATTCCAAATTATTTTGCTGATAAAACCACAACACATTCCCACTGGTGTTTTCACAAACTAAATGGCTTTTGCATTGCTCACAAGAAGGTTGTTTCCATCCATGGTGCCACTGAAGTCAGGAGAGTCACACTGATAAAGAAATTACAACAGTTGAGAGCAGAATAAGCTGCAATTTTCCAGCAACCAGGAGAAGGGCAGCCTTTTGCCTTTCATCATCTCAACCATGAGTCCCAGGGAGGCAGACTCTCCTCCTCACTCCTATTCCATGGACCAACCAAGGAGGTTGGTCAGGATCTCAGACAGAATGGGGACCCAGGCTAATGATGGAGGAGATTATGGGCTTGTTCCTGTGATGGCTACTTTTTCTTCAGGAGGAGGATGTGTTAGTATGTGCAACTGGAAAGTGCTTTTGTGCTTTCCTGCTTGGGACAGAATATGCTGCTACTGCTACCGTTGACACAAGTCTTGAGCAGGGATGTCAACACGTATCCTTGCCTTGCTTCTCTGCATTTGTGTCTGCCCCAGAAAGCTGGACACTTGCCAGGGGGCCTTGCGGAATCTGGGTCTTGTTTGCTTTTAGTTGACTTTACACTGTTTTAAAACAGCAGCTGCAAATGCCAAGTAGCAACTCAGCCCCTAGTTAACAGGATCAGTGAGCACTGTTGGTTCCATTGGGGTGGAAGATTAGTATCCAACCCACTGGCTGGGGGTTCTTGTGGATAGGGGTGAGGCAACAGGCATCACTACCACTTTCATCTTCTCAGAGACAGGCAGCAACAGGTTCTTCAGGCCTCTGTCACCTCCAGGCCAGCTTCCTTTGTCTTTAGGTCTGCTATCAAAGACAATGCTATGTCCTCCCCACACCACTTGTCTCCAAAAGTAGATCCTACCTGCTACGCATACAGCCATGAGCAGAAGTCCTATCAACTTTGAGAAGCAGCCTTCTCCTCTGCATCCTTCTGAAATTATAGATGTCTCCATTGAATTTTCTACAGGCAGAGAATAGTACTGAACTACTCTAGGACTGAAAACATCACAGGACAACCAGAGCATCAGGCCCAGCTGGCATGGATTTATGAAAGGCAGGTCCTGCTTGATCATCCTGACCTTCTAGGACAGGGTGATCCACTTAGTGGATGAGGGGAAAGCAGTGGATGTATCTACCTGGACTGAACTAAAGACTTTTATACCAATTCCCACAGCATTCTCCAGGAGAAACTGACTGCTCATGGCCTGGATTGGCGCACTTTTCACTGGGCAAAAAACTGTCTGGATGGCCAGGATGGTGACAGGATGAGATGAAACAGCCTCCAGCTGTGCCTGGAGAGGTTTAGATTCAATACTTAGACTGGAAATTTTTTTGCCAAAAGGGTTGTCAAGCATTTCCCAGGGAAGAGGTTGAGTCGCTATTCCTGAGAATTCTGGATATCAGAGAACAGAGCAGAGCAGTGGAAAGAAACTTTTGCATCCAGTCCTCTGTTGTGGCAAACAACCATGACACATGAATGTACTCAAAAACACCTTTGTAAATCAGGTTGTCAGGTGCAGTCTGTCACAGTACCTTCCTGGAGAGGAAACTACACAGGCCACTTAGCCATCAGTATAGCAGCAGAGCAAATCAGACTCAGCTAGCTTCAGTAACCAAGATGAATTTGTGACATCAGGACACCAGCACTGTTCTCAGTAAGTATCTGGGTAAATACCTGAAGCATCACATTGGGACTTATTTTATCATTGATAAATTACTCTTAGAAAATTTTAGCATTAAAAACAAGAGGAACCTCTATCCTCATTAAATTTTCGTGATCTGGACCCATGTGCTACTTTTAGAAGACACAGGAACTGTTCCCTTGCTCAGGATTTCTAGTGTTCACTATGCCAATTAAAAAAAGAAAAAAGTGGTTTTTTTGTTGAGGGAGGCAAAGAGGCAGTCAATTCAACATCAAGATCTGAGAATTTGTCTACCATATCGAAGCCACTTCAGGCTTGACAAAGTTACCCTTCTTAATTGGGAGCAGCCTGAAAGGAATTACAAAGCAAAATAATATATTTGAAATGCTTATTCCTATTGTTACACTGCTCTGTTTAACTTCTCTGGCAAACCTGCTGTTGGTTATAAATATCTTCCCTCTGCCAAGTCAACCCAGCAGTAAGGAAATGTCCGTGCTTCTGAGTTACTCTAGGCCCTTGGCCTCCTGGCAGCCGTTATTCTTTCCTACCTGTGCCTGTGGCTGCATGGGGCTTTGAAGCTGGTGCATGTTCACAGAGGGCTGCAGCCTGTCAGGAAGACACCTGGCCATGTGCAGGCCTCTCACCCATATGCCACCAACTCACAGCACCCTTGGGCTGAGTATCGCAGGTGTTCCCATGCCTGACAGCCAGGGCACGCCTGACAGCCAGGGCACACCTGCCCTGCTGCCTCTGTTCATCCTTTCCCACGTCTCATCCCTCTCCACTCTAACCTGCCTGACCTCCTGGGTCTCCACACCCAGGCCTAAGTGCCTGTTCAGGTGAACACTTGGGTCCAAGCCAGTGAGGCCATTGCTACCTTTTTATGCGCTGTGTATGATCCAATAGGTCTTCTTGTTCTTTTATGTGAACATAAGTTCACCAGAAACTCAAATACATCTAACTTGTCAAGCGATGACAGATCTCCCAAGACAAAATGCCTTCTGCCCTGAATGCTTGCACAGCCTGGCTCTGGACTGTATGTTTGTATGTTTGTCGAGATCACACGTGGCCCTATGACTTCATCACCAAGATTATTCCCAAGCATTAGGGCAAACTATTACATTTGGGGAATAACAAAACGTCCACAGCACTCCACAAACACCAGCACTGCTAGAAACCGCAGCAGCCAAGCAGACCAGCATGTTCCCACCCCCCACATGGTCCAGCATGCCTACAACACCATCCAGAACGTGCAAGCAACTCTGTGTGTGTGCACCTGTGCCCTATGGACTCTGTCTGGAAGCCCTGCACAGCCCCATGGTCTGCCTGCCTTGGAGGAGGTGATGTTCAGAGAGCCACATCTGCAGAGCAAATATATATCACTGAGAGGCATCCTTCTATCATATGGGCTGCCAGAAGGAGTCACAACATGTTGGAAAGATACACCATCTTCCTTGCTCATCACTTACGGCCAGCCTGAGTCAGTGACTGAGGTAATGTGGGTGCCCCGTGTTACCAAGAAGCAGCTGGCTCCCTGATGTGTATGGCAACAGCCAGAACAGTGGCGTGCAGAGCCCCTGAGAAATATACTTGGGCCTTCTTCATCCCTATGGTAAAGATCACCTTCTGCTTGCAGACAGTGTCCAGTCAAGTACAGGGATCTCTGGGACCTGTGTCTGCACTCTGCATGAAGGAGACTCAGCATGGCTTCACCATGAGATCCTGAAAGCTTCAAGACTCATACAAGCTGGTGCCAAATACTTCTTTGTGAAAACCAAACACCAGGGTAGGACTTGGGGTGTGAACAGCTTCTGGAAATTCTTGCTACATACCAGTGTGGGTTTTGTTTGGTAGATAAATCCATACACAAGGAGAATGGTCCCATTTGTAGCCTTAAGACAGTAACACACTGCCCAATGTCTTGTTGGAAAGTTCTCAAAAGTGATGTTATTATGGGTGCGATAAAAATCTCCAGGGATGAGTCCTGAACTGCTCTCATTCCTGACTATGTACATCTTTCAGAACAAAACTAATTCTCATTTTTCTTTAGACAAGACTAGCAGTCATTCCCATAAAATTCTGGAATAGATGTTTGTTTCATGTCAGTGGAGAGGAAAGCACAGTCTGGCCTTTGCATTGACCTATGTCATACCTATGTGGCTGCATGTCACCAATGCTACAAACTAGCAGGTCTGTCAGTGCTGCACTTGCACCCTGGATTCTGGTTCTCACTGCATCCCCTTCTCCTCCAGCCCAAGCAGCACATGCAGCTGCTGGGATGTCCTTCTGAATAATAGAGCATGCCCAAAGCTCATTAGCAACCCCTTGAGATCAAGTGATGACGTGGCATTAGGTATCTGCAGAAAGGGAGTGTGTGCAAGGCCTGTACGTGTCCTAAGGACTGCACACACCCTTGGACAGGCTCTCCTCAGGGCATGGTGCAGTGCAGTTGCCATCTCCAGTCTATGCTGTTAGGTCCACCTACTCTGCCTAGGTTTTGTGTGGTTGAGTGACTCTGAGGTTCTTTCATAGCTCAGGATGCTTCCTGCGTGTTCCCTCTGCTGGTATGTTGTTAGAAGGGTCAGGCATTAATTTGTGTGGTTTTATAATTGATGTACCTGCACCTGAAGGTCACAACAATAATTTGCAGGAAAAATGGAACACTCAGAGGAAAGCCTTGCTCATTTTCTGCACCACAAGGGAAGTCTCTGGACCCTCCACATGACTCAGACATGGTCTACAGCCACTGCAGGATTCTGGCATCAGCCTGGTGATTTTGTGGGGCTGCCTATTGTGCTCTAATCACCTGCTCTCATGGGCAGCTGCACCAGCATGACACGTGTTCCTGCCTCTTCAAAATACAGCTCTGGCCAATGGATATGGGCAGAACTTACTGTTTACATTTTTCTGCATGGCAGACATGTCCTGTTTGTCTGTGGGAAACTGCTGCCTGGGAGGAAGTGGTGTATTTCATGTGTGTTAACTTTTCGTTCCATCTTCACTGCAAATCTCAGGACTGAGATTTTCAATTGACCAAAAGGCTTTGAAATTCACACCCCCAGCACCTTCATGCAAGAACTGCAAGCTGAAATGTTCCTCAGTTCTTCTAACAAGCTCAGTTGCTTTAAAGCATGCTTCAGAGTGGGGTTTGCATCCAACAGCAGTGACCAGAAAAGCCAGTGTCGGCAGTAGGCACGACCCAAAGAATTGTTCCCTTCACCCAGCTTTGAGTAAGGCAGGTCCCAAGAAGAAGAAATCCTAACACATATGTGCAGCCCTCCAAGACCCAGAGAGTCCAGCAAACCTTAGTGCCAGTGGCTCACTGGACCGCGTCCTTTCCTTATCAATCACTGAACTTGGGAGTGAGGCCCAAAGGAAGGCAAGTAGGTTTCATGGCAACTTTAGCCTCTGCTCACCAGGGTCAGCAGATGAACATGCTGCACTGGCAGTACCACAAGCAAAGCAAGGAGCCTGGTAGCCTGCTGTCAAATACAAAGTAAACGAAATTACTCCAGTCCAAAAGCCATTCTCATTTGCTTGAAGATTTTATGCTGATGCCAGAAAGCATGGTACAGGAGAAGGAAAGTTACTTCATAGCCTGCAGGAAAGCCCTGTCTTCCTACACTGCATCCTGAGCTTCTCTGGGCCTGTATACAAGTGTATGTCATGCCCACCTGAGTAAAGAAGTTGTAGAGCATGGTGCTTTTATGACACCAAGGACACACAAATACATACAAAGTTTATGGGTGCCTTTCTAATACTCTGGTGTTTTCCTGCACCAGGTGGAATGTGGAGAGGGGTTTGGCAGTCCTCTAGGGACTGCACAGACAGGGAGACTGTTTCACTCACTTGGCATCTGCAAGGACACAAAATGAGAGTGATAGTATCAACAGAGGCTCTAATTAATGTTTTGTCTGCCAGACAAAACCCCTCTGGAACTGAAAAGAGAGACCTGGAAACTCCAAATGATGAAGGTGATACAGGGTGACAGCTGGAGAGGGGTAGAGAAAAATCCAGTTGACTGTAGACCTGATTTGTACAAGAATTGCACACATCCACTACCTGTCTCCAGCCAAGAAATGTGAGATTGTTCAGGCTGTCTGGCTCACCCAGCATGGTCCTCAATTCTCACAGGCACTACATTTCAGGAATATGTTGAATTCCATCTTAAAAGGGGCTCAGTATTTGCCTGCAGTAGAAGTCTGTTTCAGAGCCCAGTTACTGAACACAACCCCTCCAGGGTCATGGCATGTTTAACAGAGGTCATGAGCCTCATTGGAAAAGTGATTGCAGAAGTGGAGCTTTGGGTAGAGGTTGGATAACATCGGAAGTATTGACACTCCTTTGAATTTTCCTCCAAATTTGCTGTCCTGCCCTCATGTGTATCACCTTCGTACCTTTTAAAATGGAATGCTTCAGTAGCTACGCAGTGTTTGTTTATTTTTTTATGACCCATTTGCCTTAAAATTATCTCGGTCTATTCCCAGTCTTCACAGATCAGACTTAAAGTTACCATGTAAATCACAGCTCTCCTCATTCTATATACACAGACAGGGAGCAATAAAGAAGCTATAAAATGAAATTTGGCACTTTTTCAGCTTATCATCTAAGTGTTATTGGTTGTTCTTTACATAAGAAAGAAGTTGACCTCTTGCCTATATTATTTGCATGGAAGAGGTGAAGCTAGATAGGGTTTTAAGGTGGAAAATTCCTGCAAAAGCAAGAAGTGAACTGCACAGAAAGGTCTATTGGCCCAGTTGTTAGGTCTAGGTTTTACCCTGGCTCACCCCTGCATGGAAAGGAAAAACATGTCTCCTCTCTATGGTGGCTGGGTGGAGGAAAGGGTTCAGAGCAGCAGGGACCCTGATTTACAGCCCAGCTGTCCTCACTCAGAGGACATGATCAAAGCATCCTGCGTTCCCCCACTGAAGAGATGGGAAGAAACGGCCGACTGGCCATCTGTTTAGCATGTTCAGCTCTAGCATGAGGCCAAGGCAAGTGCTTTGTTTTCATGGACCAGAGCTTCTCAGAGTGGCTGCTGAGAGGAAGTGGCTGAAAACTAATTCTCAATTAAGTTGTGGAAACAGTAGGTGGGAAGTTCCACGCAGGCCAAAAGCCCATCTCGTCTAGAGATGATTTTTGTTAAGAAAGAAAAGGGTTTGTGATGTCCTGTCCACAAATTTCCTGGTGTACCCTGGAGGAGGTCATGACCTCTGAAAACTTGTGTCCCTCTCCCACTGAGGGCTGAAGCAGCCATTTGGAGACCCAGCTATCAGAATGTGAGCAGATCCCCAACCAGAGGTATAAAACAGCAGCATGGGATGCTGCTCTCTCTGTTGAGCACAGGACCAGGCCAATGTCTTCCGTGGTTATGGGATAAATGTGTAAAAGGTCACAAGTCACGAGCCCAGGCTGAGCTCAGAGCAGAGATGGCTGTGGTCTCCTCGAGCCTTCACTGCAGCATGGAGTGTGAGGATATCTCCAGAGGCATGGCTTGACAGGGACAGTCAGCTTATCATCCTGGAGGAAAGGCGTGAGGCACAGGCATGCCTGGTGCTGTGCTATTTCCAGAACACGGGGCCAAAGATGTTTCTTGGGATTTGAGGGCAGGGCTTGCAGATGTGTATCCTGCCAACATGAATTACATGTCATGATGCCACAGACCCCTCACATACACTGATGATGGCTGGGTCACCAGATCTGGCTCACCTCTTGGTGCCTGCTTGGAAAAGGAAGGGTACCCATAGTAAACAGGTAAGAAAAGTGTCTGAAGGGACCCTTGTGAGAGCAATCCCACTACCTCCCTGCAACCCCAACAGCACTTACTCCACCAAAATGTGGTATTGTGTATGTCGGATAATTTGATTTTTGGGGCTGTCTTGAGAGGAAAGGCAAAGAAGGGCCTTTGTGGAAATGTCATGCAGCTTGCCACCAAAGGGGTAGCCTTAGGAGGTGCCGCTCTGGACCTGGCATGGTTACAGAGCATATGGGCTGCGTAAGGATACTGGGTCCCCCCACCTGGGGAAGGCTGCAAAGGAAGCTGATAAATGCCTGGAGGGCTGATTGTCCTTCTCTTATGAACGTGGGGAAGGGGTGTAGTAGAGAAAGGGACCGTGATTTGGGAACATATTTATATGGGCTATGGGAAATAAGGAATCCTTGAGTCACTAAAATGACAGACCCAGGCAGAAGGGACATGCAGAGGACAGTCACTGGGGCAGATACTCCTTGGGCATATGTAGTATGGAGGTGGACTTTCTGGACAAGAGTAGCTTTCACTTAGGGTCAGTCCTGCAAACCCAGCTGTGATTCCTCAGAATCCACAAGTTGGAAAATACAGCAAAACATGAAATTCCACCTCCAGCATATTTATTCCTTCAGTTCCTCCAGCCACCTCCTCACCCTAGGCTCTTAGCCCTAACCCTTCAGGTCTACACCACACTGCCTACCAAAGGAACTAGCTCTTGGCCTGTACAGGAGCTTGCTTCTTTAGACTTGCTTTCGCCATTGGAATCGAGGCCACCTGCATGGCCACCCTTCCCTAACACTACTGCCAGCCTGAAGGAAGTGGTTGAAACATGATGTCTGCACCTGCTCTTGACCCCTGGCGTTGTTGTCATTTCCAGTTTTATTCAATATGGCTTCCTGAATAAACAGATGGATTTTCCTGTCCTGGACCTTCATAAATATTATTTCAAGGGTGCCTTTGAAACTGTACAAACAATCACCTGTTTTCCACCTTCACACAAAATTTCTACTGTCCTTCATTATGCAGATGGCTCTTTTTAGTCCCTGCCTGAGTCAACATTCTTCTCCAGTGGCTCTCACTTCTGTTTAGCTCTTAAGCAACAGGTTATTACCTTTCAGTCACAGCCTTGAATTTTTTGCATCCCAAATAATTTCACTGTATTTCAGTCACAGCAACGACTGAGGGATTCTTACAACATTGGAGACCTGTGCCTTCCTCACAGAGATATCAAGGATCCTGTCAAAAAGGCTCAGCCTAACAAGGTTTTTTTCCTTGAGGAACTAAAATGCTAAATTGGATGTGTTACATTACTGTAGAATATAAACAAATGAGGGAAAACCTGCCCTTATATGCCTGAAAGCTCCTCTTTTTTCCTAATTGTGTGATTTGGTGCAAGCAAAAGGTATACTTTCTCCCCATGTCATTTTATTTATTTATATTATCTACCACAGATATAACACAAATATGGAAGACTGTAAACGTGAAGGGCTGGGATGAGGCAGCAGAAGCGGTCACCCCATCTGCATTTCAGAATTTAGTGCAACAATAAATGCCATTCCTGATAAAATACTAGAAGGAAAATCAGCAATGAATGCATCATCGCCATCATAAAGGCACTGAGAAGTCAACCACAAACAACCACACAGGGGAGTCTCGGAGGCCTCCAAATTTTGCCGACTTACTGCTACCGCTTTTTATTTTTGTACTTATTAGCTGCCACCCCATCTTGAGTAACATCTCTGAAGCAAGCCCTGGAGAAGTGTGGCAGCCAGAGGCTGTTTTTCCACTGTTCTCATCTTCTGCTTGAAGACCTTTGCTCCCTCAGCAAATCCTAACAAACTTATATGGCACTTGAATGAACAGCTTAACTGTAAACACAGAGCAGGACCAAAGGTGAGATAAACAGGAGCCCAGCAGCTCTCAATGATCCGGGAACAAGGGGCAGAGTTGACGTTCAAGAATTGGACTGAGACTGATGTTTGCTTGCCCCTGAGATCATAGCATGTTGTTTTGAGGACCCTTTCCTTGGGGTTCCTGTAGGAAATTCACTGCCTGTTAAAAGCAAAGTGGAAGAGAAGAAGAAAATGAACTCCATAGCTCAGACCATTGACTGACCCTCTGACATGCTCACCCACTGCCTGGTCATCCATCACACTGACCCCATTAGCAGCAATGGGGTCCTCCTGCAGTTTATGCTCCCTCTGCTAGTACAGCTCACTGGGATAGGAGTTTCCCTTCATCAGGTTTGCACAACACACAGAGCCGGGGAGAATCAGTGGAAATACTTACAAATAGATAACCATTGTTTTTCTAAGAGCTGACTTGCATTGCTTTTGGCAATATTTGACACAGCCAGCTTCAAAACACTTGCCCTGGACCAGGAACATGGAAAAGCTCAGCAGGACTGCACCAAGAGGGAGCCTTGTTCCTTGAAGAGAAGACTGGTATTAGTTGCTGCTTCCTAAGAGCCAGCAGTACCCGCAAGACCTCAGCTCATCTGCCTTCCCCCAGCACCTCCAGGAATGCATGTGGCTCCCTGGTGCAGTGAAGAGCGTGCCAAGGGCTGAGCTGTAAGGCCAGAGTGACTTGACCAGGTGACGTGCTTGGAGTGCTGCTTTGGCCCTGTCTGCAGATATACTAGCAGCATGCTGGTAAAGCTGCTTCTCATGGTGTTATTCACCTCTATACCCCACCCAGCATGGCTACGCATGAAACTAGTGTCTGCAGACAGAGCAGGCTGGAATGTTTTCAAACACACCTTCTTGTCCTAAAAAATGTTTCGATTAAATATATTGTTTTTAATAACCAAATATGAATATCAGTGGAAATCTCCCTGGCAAAATATGTCAATATGGGCATCTTCTTTTTTCTGGGTTGAGAAATACATATTCATAAATTGTAAAAATTCAAAATTTTATCCTAATTTTCATTGTAATGCTTTTTAACATAATGAGAGCCCTTCAGCATGCACATCACCATATGAAAGACTTGAAATATTGCTGTTTTATTTCCTTTCTTAAATCAGGAATGACAGCTGCTATTTAGTACTAATTAAAACACCTTATCTTTTTTTCACAGATCAAAGTGTCTCCTGTTTGTTTGGTAATGAAATAGTGTGACACTTTTTGCATTTGACTTGTTGTCAGACTGTTTCATTACAAACAAAAGTCACTTTGATCTGTAGAGAAAGATAAGAATTTTTAATTAGTACTATATAACAGCTGCCCTTAATTGTGCTTAAAAATAGAAGAATGGAAGGCTTCAAATCTCTTGTCATATCATGCACTAAAACTTTGTCCTAAAACAGGCAGCAATCACTGTAAAACACAAAAAGGACATGAATTAGGATTTTTAACTGATGCTTTGAAATTCCAGGATGTAAATGAAATACAAAATGTAAACCCCAAAATCCCCAAACTGGAAATACTATGAGAATCCATTTTGTAAGAAAATAAAAAAAATATCTTATTTGATTTGAAAATATCTTTCAGAATTACTCTTCACATGGAAAAGTTGAGGGTCTTGCCCTGAAATCAGCAGGAAGGGGCTGAGAAGAAAATCATTGGTCAATTTTTTGGTGTGTTAGGACAACCTGTGGCCTTGGTGTTCCCCTGGCTCCTCTTTGCTTCTAGACATTGAAATAGCCATATCTGTCAGATTGGTATCTGATGCTCTGTATGAACATTGCCTTGAGCAGCAGAGTCCCATTCTTGACTGGCATCTCATCACACTGCAGATTAAGGGTAATAAAGCATCTTTTGCCAAGGAGACAGCACCTCTTTCCTGTTGCACTCACATTTTGAATCAGCCTTTCCAGAGATGACTGCCACAAATTTATTCCCCCTAACTCCAGGTCAGGCACCAACTTCAACATTAAAACCTCTAGTTCTCTGCATTAGCTCTGTACCAAATTTTGGGCCAAAGCCAGACTTTCAGCCCTTCTCTCCAGACCAATTCACAGTCTGGGTGCTGGCGGCTGCCTAAGGGAACTGCTTCATGCTTTCTGGTGGTGGCTGCTCACAGCAGCAGTGATTCACCCTAGAACTTTCTGTCTCAAGGGAATGCTGATGCTGGCAGCAGATGGGCATCTTCCCTGCAGCTGACTCCTTCCCATGGAGCTTGCTCCTGCAGGGAGCCAGAGGAATGAATACCAACTTTTCCATCTCCCAAGGCCAGAGGCATGTCTTGTTTCAGCCAGGTCACCAGAATAACACCACACACGCCAAATACAACCCTCACTGCTACGAGCACCGAACAAGGCGGTCTGTCCCACTGATGCAGAGGTCCCCAGCACAGCTAAAGGACCTGCTCCACAGAGGAAAGGCTATATGTATACAGGAGGGATGGCAATGGAAAGCAGCAGCATCCCCTGCCAGCAGCACATCTCCGCCAGCAGCCAGCACCACATGCTTCATGGGAGGTAGTAAAACCCTCGTAGTGGACAGTTATGCAATAGGCTTCCTCATCTAGCTCGCAGCAATTATTGTCATGCAAGATGAAGATTTATATCCCATGTAGGTTTTTAGCCCAGCTGGTGTAGGGGTGGATGATATTTTTATTGCTTCTGCATGGAAAATGTGAGAGTAATATCTTCCCAAGCTCTTGGCCCCAGCCGTATTTTCAAACAGCGAATTCCACAGATTACATACTGTGTAACACAGTGTGTTCCTTTATTAGTATTTCAGGTACAGTATTTTAAGACATGATCTTTTTCTTTCTATTCTGGTTTTTTAATAAAGAGCAAATGCCAGGATCTTATGTGCCTTCTCCCTGCCAATATTCTTTTCATTCCCATGTCACATCTCTCTCACTAAATTAATAGTCCTAATCTTTTCTTTGTGAAATCCTTTTAGGTCTTCTAATAATTTGTATCAGCTATCTTTAGACATCTGCTATTTCTGATATATCTTGCAGAAAAGTGACAAAATCTGAGTACGTCATTTCAAATGTAGATATAATTTCGATTCATAAGAAGGTATCATAATACAGCATTTTCAGTGCTGACTATTGTGATTGCTACTGCTTAAGGAGCCTGAAAAGGACCTTGATGTTTTCCTGAGTAAGAAATAAATAACTTAGGGCCTGTCATGTTACATAAGTAGCTTAAATTGATCTTTCATGTTGCATTACCTTGTACCTACCCTGCCAGCTGCCTGTTCTGGAAATCCTCACACTCTCCTCTTTTTGAGTGCTCTCAGCAGCACTCATTGTCTTGCAACACCAATACCCAGGGCCCAGGGAGGTGCAGCAGAAGCCACACAGCCCTCTGGAAGTCTTGTGTGGTGGGTAACCTGCCCACCATCCTCCACCCACTGCTGGGGAAACAGCTGCTGAGTGCTGCTGCTACACCACAGACAGTTCTGTGGGGAAGGTGATGTGAGCCCACAAAGAATGGCTACTATCTGAGGGGTTAAATCCTTACCTCTGCATGCCCACAAGGATCCTCAGGCACTTTTCATCCAGCTTTCTTCTTAACACCTGCTCAGTACCAGCCATAACTTTTCTTTCAGTCCTCTCTTCCGCAAGCCTTGGTGATTGCTGGACAAGGTAATACCTATCTCTTGGAAAGATGGCCAATCCCAAACTGAGAGCACAAGGCTCAGTGATCCCACTCCATTGGTGTGTATTTCTCTGTGGGTCAAACTGGAATTTTGCACCTGACCCTAGCTCCATACACCATCTCTCACCTGATGCAGTTGCTTGTGGGAATATCCATCTCTTTATGATTGCTGCTGGTTTTTAACTGTGATCGGTGACTCAGCACAGGCTGGAGGAGTTGCATCAGTAAAGCTGAGAGCAATGGAAAGTGATTTGGCTGATCCTGGATCAGGAAAGCTCCATATATTCTTTACAGTGACAAGGAAGAGCAGAGTTTGGAAGACAATTGGCAAGGACCTATAGCTCATCAAGATTTATCTCTTGGTACAGACCCTTGGTTCCTTGAAAGGGACTTCATTAGAGTTGTTTATGTAGAATTGTCTAAACCCTCAATAGTTATAAATCAGCATTGCTCCAATTAATTCAATGAAACTGCCAACTGACACCAGATAAGCACATAGTTAGTAATACATTCTTGAATTCAACCAGATCACTTTCTTTGCATAAATACCTGCCTGGTAGTTTTCCCTCCGGGAGCCCTGCAGACTTTTCCTTCTGTAATCTGGCAGACTCCATGTCCTTACTGTCTCTCTGGGCACAAAGTAACATCTGAGTGTTAGCTCCATAAAAAAAAAAAGAAGCACACATGGGGTTTTTTTACAATAGAGACCTATTAGCAAGTCAAAGCAACAGCTTGGAATAGTGGAGGCACAAATGTAAGGAATCTGTGGTATTTGTAAGAAATGCAGATAGAAGATGATTTGACTTATTTCCAAATACTACAGCAAATGCTCCTCTTAATGCACAGGGCTGTACTCAGCCTATTGCATTGCCCACAGTAGCACTGCATTTATGGATGGCCAGAGACAAATACATAGACCTTCTTGTAAGAACTTCTTCCCCCATACAGCAAAGGGATAATGTTCCTCCTTTCAGCAGCAGATTTCTGGGCATTTGCAAACAGCAAATTCAGCATCAAGGAAACCCTCTCTGAGGCAATTGATCAGAGTTCCTGTACTAAGAGAGTGATTCAGTAGGTTACTGCAGGACAGTGGAAAAGGCAGAAATTAAACTCTACTAACCCACTTTCACGCTACAGTCAATCACATCTCCAGCGTTGAACTAGAACCCAAAATCCTGATTGCACTGGCTGCAGTCTTCCCTTTTCACTGGCAGAGTAATACCTACATCTCTCATGCCCCTAGTCCACACTCGACACCTTACACTCTTGGTAGAAAGTCACACAGAAAGATTTGTTTATTTTCTTTACAATTATGTAAAACCAAAGTTCCCCTGGTCGTTGGCACAGTGTATTTTTCTGGTCTTTAGTTTCCTTTGGAAGTCTGCAGCGAAGACTCTTGAGGAGAGGAAGAAGTCTGAGTTCTCAGTGAGAGACTACTCAAAACTACTTTGCTCCTGCTTGGGCAAAAGTTGGATAAATCATTACAGTTCAGTCTGAATCTCTGCTGTGTTTTTGGTGATGACGTTTCAACTCAGCTCATTATTTCAAAACACCGACTGTCATTCCAGGTGATTTATCCTTTGTCTGCCTTCCTCTTTCCTATTCTCTACATCGCATAGATATTTTTGCTGTTTTCCTACTGTCCATTGTACTATATCCCCAAGGTCTTATCCATCTTAGCCTACCTTTCCCCTTTTTCTTTCTAATTCTCTCTTCAAGTTCAGCCTGAATTCAGCGTAAACTCTCTTTCCTGACTGCATGGACCTGGATATTTTTTTTCTACTGATGCTGTTCGCTGCATCTTTCCTTTCCTCACTGCTCACCTGACTGTAGGTGGCACTACCTGTGTCTGTTCTCTGAGGTGTAGGAGCATTTTCCGGTTTACCATCTCAGTCAATAGCCTGGCCACATTCTGATTTCCTGGTGGGACAAATACTGAATATACTTGTTTCTCAGTCTCCATGTTTCTACCGCATCCCTTAATGTCCACAGGAACAGGATCAAGCTGCCTGTGCAAGAAGACACATCTAAGACACATCTCTGCTCTGCAGACTCACAGGGCATAGGACCAGAGCCTACACCATAGTGTATCCCTCTATCCATAGTGTAAACCAGGTTTTCCTGACTGTACTTGAACAAAGCTGCAAAAACTCCACCTATTCAAATACCTTTACCATATCTTCTTACAATAATTTAAACCAGACATTGCATGTGAGAAGTACTCAGCACCTCTAAACTTACGATCAAATAGTTGCTGAGCCAAACAATAAGATAAGAGATAAGAGAAGGCCTCCACAACCAGAAATAGATACAATGATGGAGCCTATAATCACACAGCAAGTTGACAATAGGTTAGGTACAGCACTAGGTCTCTTGATTGTCGCCACTGGTGCCCTCACCACAGACTATATGACATTTCTCTCTCCTCACTCACTTCTCATCATTTTCTCCATCCTCCCCAAGCCACTTCTCTCCTTTTATTTTAAGAGCTGACTCTGCCATTTCCCATCTATAAGGTGACATATGAAAACTTTCTTAGAAAACAGTCGTAAAAAGAAGAACAAAATGAAAAAGAAAGACCCAATGGAGAGCAGAAAATTACAGTGTCTGGGCCGTATTTACAATAATTATAATTATTATAAAGCACAATAGGGTGTAGAAACCCGTAATTCTCCCAGTGCTTTCTGATTTTTAGATCTATGTTTAGAAAGCACATGTCAGAGAAACAGTCAGAAAAGGAATGCCATGAAGTCACTTTCCTCTCTGTGTTGCAAAAGCATTGGGGATAATATTTGTGTCTACGGGATCATAGGGACAAGCAGCTTCAGAAATTAATCCACCATTGTCTGTCCCAGGATAATGTGCTACCTGCTAAAGTGAAAAAGTAAGCCCTCTCCTGACACCACTTCACAAAGAGAGGCCCTCCTTTTTCTAGCCCATCCACGTGTCCTTTTCATAGGACCAGACATTTCTGCCACTTCTGAGGCTTTGATGACTCTTACCCAAATGTCAGACTTCACACCAGCAGCTGTGACCCCAGCCCACAGTAACACAAACTTGGAGTTGCTCCCTTCCTTACACAAATGTATCGTCATGATATCTGAAGACCTGCTGGGAGCACCTGAGGCAGTCAGACTAACATCTGCCCTATGGGACTCCTTTCATCATTCCTGTCTCACAGGCAGAAGCAGGAATGTAATGCAAGTGTTTTATTTTGCTCACCAGGTGTCACAGGCAGAGAAAGCAGCTTTGAAGTGCCCTCATGTGTGAGACAGAAGATGGGAAGGCTTGTGATGCTCCTTTGCTCCTGCAGGCAGCTATCTAGCCCACCAGACAGCTCTCCTGGCAGCCCAGAGAATCTCTACCCATTTGGCAGCAAATTCTGTTGCTCATTGCTGCAGGTTTGCTCTTAAAACTCATGAAATCTCTTCAAGGAAAAGGATGAGACCTTCAATTCTAGTCAGAGGTCTTTCATGAGAATAAGAGCTCATATTCCTACCTAATCCTCTACAGAGGCTCGCCTTGAAGCCAAACTAGTCCATTCTGGCCTTCTCCCAGGGTGCAGTGTGAGCCCTGTATCTGTTAGAAGAAAGAGAGAGGTGATCCGCAATTGCAGTTTCTATTATGTCCACAGGAGTCTGTGTTGGTGTGTACTTACCTCCACCAATGTCCCTACCCTTTGCCAGCTCAGACTCTGCCCTCCGTGCCCTGGCTTTCAGGCTCTGCTGTTCTGTTCTCCTAAGCATCACATTGCAGCTGCTGTGATACATGCCAACATCTCCTGCAAGGACACTTCACAGCCAGTAGCAAAAGTGGTGTTTGAACTGTTATGGAAGTACCCACACCCCTTTCAAAGAGCTTGGGACACCTTCTTAGGCTATCTAGCTGGAAGCAACTACTGGACCCTAACTTGCTGTGCCACATGGACACTGAGGACTTTCTATCTAGCAAGATGGATTAGGGGCACTTTCACTGGAAAGGGATTTCTTTCTAAAAACAGGCCCTTAGTAGTCTTTATTAATACATGAATGGGTAGTAACAGCACCTGAATGTAAATACCTACAATGAGTTATTACTGCGAAATCTGAGTAGCAGAGCCATGCTTAGTGACATCTGGGTAAGTAGGAAATCAACTGGGACCAGCTGTAAAGGAAAAGATAGTCTGTGGTTTTGGACAGGAGTGAATACACTCTGCCCTCAAACTCCAGTTGTGTTTGTGGATGGGTATAGGGATCAGTTCTGTGCATTGCACAGGTGTGCATGGATGTACATACATGAATGCTTGTGTGTGTCTCTTTTTCTTTGAATGTTACACATTTTTTGGCAAAATAAGGGGGACTGAGACTGCAGCATGGATAGTCATAAGCAGAAGAGAATAGTCCATGCAATATTTATGCCAGTCTGCAAACCCCCTCCCAACCCTGTAGTACATGTCAAGATCAGGCTCAGAAAAAAAGTCACAGGATTATCCCAAAAGTGGAGTGTTTTACATGCCTTCCCCAGGCATCCTCCCTGCTCTGGTACAGGCCTAGTGGACAAGAAGGATAAAGAAGCACAAAGAACTCAGAGAAGGACTTCTTATCAACCCTTGCTCTTTCCTAAGGGGCAGGTGGAGAGTTTTGCATGGTGCCTTCAGCAGCCAAGATGAGCTCTCTCCCTGACTGTTGTGGTGTGCTACGCAGCACCTGACAGCCAGAAAGGTTGCCGGAACAAGGAGGTTTCAAAAAAAAAGGGCTGAGAGTCACACCTGGCCAGGCGTTCTTGCTCTCTTATGAGACCCACTCCCACCCCACCTCAAATGAGACAGCCTGAAGTGAGGAGAGAAGGTGATCAGATAGATGCACATAGAGGTATCTCAGATATGCATGTGCCACTCAGCCAGCGCCAGGGAGACGCCAGGCACAGAAGGAAAATTTTTTTCCCTCTGACATTTTTGCTGTGGATAACAGAGTTCAAGCAGAGCCCAGCAATAATGGCTACTGTTGCCTTAAGCTAAGCTGCTTAATTGCATTGGACTGGTTCATCTAATCAGGGAGAAAGGTGAAATCCCTTGTTTCTTGCCCTAGATGACTTTCCTCAATGAACAAAGCCCGTGAGCCAAATGCCGGGTGATCCCAAACACCAGAAACAGCTGAACAGGGCAATAAGAGTCATACTGGGCATCCTGTGGGCAAAAATGTGTGAGCATGTATGCACTGAAATGGCTTGCAAATCAAGCTGAATCTGAAGCCCAGTAGCTTCCCAGCCTGCTGGAAACGCATTGTTCCTAACTTACCTCCTCTCCCATTCTCTGGACTCTGGGCAGCAGCAGGCAGCTCCCAAATGATTGCTGGTATTTAGAAGAAGCTCTGCTAAAACAGTTGAAATAAGCATCTTTCTTCCAGTCAGTGTCTCACAGTTCAGGGTTGTTTTCTCTCATCCCTGCCCTTCCCCTCCATAGTAAGACCTTGGCTTGCTGTTTAAAGAACGTGCAATCACCATAAGATATAAACTGTTCCTCCAGGATGTTAAAATAAAGATCTTGATGTACCCCAAATAATCATGGGTAGAAGAATAAACCATCTCATCCAGAAGGCCCCTAGCCTGGACTGGTCTCTTTCCATGTCCTGTCACTCAAACATCCCAACTGTGCAGCAAAACTGGATGATACGGGGTAGAGCTTTGGGCAGCTTGAGACCAAGACAGAGCTGGGGTGGTCTCACTGACCTACGAGAATGTGTCCCACAGCATACAGAGAAGCATAGATAGTCTAGTTAATTTTACTGTGGAACCATTCAAGGCAAGGCAGGTATCAAAGGAACGGTTTTGGTGCCAATCCAGCCTCTTTGACCCATGACAAATTCCACATTAGCTGGGGACAGAATACAGTGAAACCAGTGCCATGAGTGCAGCCTGACCCTGGTCTTCTCTCTCTGGTGATTGATGCAGCATCAGACACCACAGCCTCAGAGAGGTGACCCCAGGCTCAGTGATCAGTGCTGTGATTGCTCTGAGAAGGAGACCCACCACCAGTACCTAGGAATGGCTCACCACATGACTCCTATAGCTTCGTGTTTATCACCAGCATCAGCCACACCACTTTCGAGCTCCAGGCTCCAGGGCCACACACCCTTCATCTGCCCAGATGTCACTGCAAACAATGCTCCAAACCCTCCATCTGCTCTTGAGGGCTTCTGGTTGGCCAGGGCTTACCTCCTTGTCCTTCCACCCACACTCCCGGCCAAGCCAGGCTTTCCCTGCCAAGCTGGAGTTTGTGCCAGGAGAGGGAAGTATCCTCATGCAGACCGTGGGTGCAGGGGAAGGGTGGCTGGAAGGTGGACCCCAGGATGGCTCTGGTACCATGCTGTGCCTGGTCCCTGTGGTGGATGTAATGTGTATCCATAGTGCAAATATCACGAGACCTGACTGCACATCCTGCTGCCACGACTCACCCGACACGTGGCCCTGGGCAAGGCTTCTGCCACTTCCTTCTTTCTGTCTCCCTCCCTCTCTGTCTTGTCTAATTAGGTAAAAGCTTTCCAGGGTAGAGGGCATCCTGGACAGTGACACAGAGCAGCTGGAAGTGCTCCTAGACGCAATTAACACCCAAGCAGAGCAGACCCTCTGGGTATAACAGTGTCAGCAGGAGCAGGCATCCCTGATGCAAACTTTTATCTTGTCTCAATTAGCAGGCAGCAAAACATCAGACCTTTTGTGGTTTGGTTGGAAAGATAAGGGTCTCTCTAACAGAACCAGTCGGAGTGGCTCCCTACTCTCAACATGCCTGGAAAAGTGTGGCTTTTGCAGGAAGTGCAGGATGCATCTCCAAAATGCCTTGCAGGCTTGACTCAAGCACAGAGCAGAAAGGCTTTCTTGATCCTTGGTGCTGCTAAAGTAAAATCTTTGCCCATTGGCTGGAGATAGCTGGAAGAGTTCTGGAACTCAGGCTATCTCACAGGTAGAGGAACACAGGCAGAGGGGAGAAATTTAACACTCCTGTTTAGGTCCAGGAGTTGGACTTGATGATCCTTGTGGGTCCCTTCCAACTCAGCATATTCTGTGATTCTGTGACCCTGGCATAGTTATTACAAGGGCTTGGGGCTGCTTGCCTGCATCATGATGGAGATAACATCAGCCTACTGAAGACAGTCTCCAGCAGCCTGATTGCTCCTGCAGAAGGAAAACATGGGCCATGGGAGCTGCTCTGGCTCTTGGCTAATTGTCAGGCAATTGTGCTACAGGGATTGTGTATCTTGGAGGAAAGGCTGCTGAAGATGGATGCTGTGGCAGCCAGCACGGAGATGAGCCCTGCTTAAATACCATGAGGGATGGGTGGACAGAGGAGTACACAGAGGAGCAGGCTCAGTTCTTTGCCTCCTGCTCCTCCTTGGGGACGCAGTTCCAGGTTGGGGTGTTATGCCGAGGATGGTGGTCATCATCTCAGATGAAAATGGTGAGGGCTCTGTTGAGGGCCAAAGGAGAGTAGAGAGCAAGGGTGTGAAAGCTGCTGGGAATTTAAATAGGGGCACTGCAAGGGATTCAAAAGCAAGGTCTCACTCTGTCCTTCACTGCCTGCCTTTTAATTTCCTTGCTGATTGCTAGTAGATTGAAGATATTGAGAAGAGAATGTCATGGGTCCAGCACCACTACAGACACTGCTAACCTCAAATGCAATCACCGCAAACAGCACTGCAGAAAGGCAAACCTGAAGTGTGTGGACATACCAAACCCAGACTCCCCTCACTAAAATCCACATGCTCAGGATGTTTCCAACATGGCTTATAAATAACACATTGGCCTTAAATATTCGGAAACCCACAGTTATATCCTCTAGGATTCAGGCCACACAGAATAAGCAAACATTTTGAGATGATAGGTCTATGTGCTAAAAGTAGTAGTGGCAACAAATGCAGTGTTCTTTGTCTTCGTGGTGGACACTGGAGGAGTAAAGTGTGTGTCAGGTGGTGTTCTGGCTAAGGTGGAAACTAGGGCTGGTTTGAGCATGTGGTTCTGGGACCCTTCCTCTCCTTCTGTCTGAAGTCTTCTTTTCCCTGCTCTGAACTGTTCACCAGTTTGGCTCGTCACCCTGGCAAGAAGCACAACAGAACCCAGATACCCTGACGGGGATCCATCTACTGACCAGGCCAATTGCAGAACAGGGAGCTGAGCTTTGTGAAGCTTGAGAGGCAGCAAGAGCTCAAGTAGTCTTCCCAGGAAACCCTTGAGCCCATTCACAAAACAGGAGCCCAGATCCCTGTGAATCCACATGCTTACCAAAAGGAGCCTGGAAATGATCTGAGTGAGAGCACAGATGGAAATCATTGTCATCAGGGAGGCCAAGAGCTTTGCAAGAAACACGAAAGGATCAGATGTTTCAATGGATAAAAAAGAACATCCGAACTACATGAGAGAGAATAAAAATGTAAGAGATCTAAGCCATCTTCTTCCAAAATACAAGCCAGCCCTGACTGACAGGGACAAAACGATGTATCTGAGCAGGTTGTTTTGTAATTACCTGCAGCTGCATTTCCTGCTCCTCTTCCCTGCAGCATCTGGCATTGGCCCTATCCCAGATGTAACTCTGAATTAAACCACTGGGAAACTGGCAAGAATAGAAGGAAGTTCTGTGGAGGGGAGACAAGGAGACAAACTGAGAAACCTCAACTGTGATAGAGTGCACACATTCCCCTCTTGCTCTCTCCCTTATCCTCCCTTTCTCCCCCACCACTTCTGCCAAGGAAAGATCTTGCCTAAGCAAAGCTCTGATGACAGAACAGTCTGCCTTGGATATTTAGTTAGGCAAGGGAAAAAATTAATTTCCAGACCATCTGTCCTGTCCAAAGAATAGCAATCCTTCCCAAACTCAGCTAACTCCATGAAACGGCAACAGCAAGCAACATGATATTAAGCAATAATAAATCAAAGCTGACATCATTTGGAGCACAACCGGACCCTCCCCTGTGGGGGTATCACTCTTCTGTGTATCAACAGCAGAAAGAGAAAAGCGGAAAGAAGCTTAATCTGAATCAGATAAAAGACAATGGGCCTAAGATGGTATTTCTGAGAGAGAAGACCCCTACAGAAGACTTGCTGTGGGCCCTGTGAAGATGGGAAAGGGGCACAGAGGAGGAAGGATGGGGCAGGATGGCCTGTCTCCTTTGTAGCAGATAACAGTCTAGAACAGCAAAGCCACTCTTGGCTTTGGGAGAGGGCTGGGACCATCCATCTCTACTGCAGCACACAGCACACCTTTCAGAGCCTCTGCCTTTGCTGTGAGGTCCCTTCTTCAAAATTGCAGGAGGGCTGCTCACCTTAGTCCAGACCAGCAAGCCCAAAAGCTCAGACATATTAGGAGCAGCAGGGCAGAAGGGGAACACTTGGGGTGGCTTGGAGTTTGACAGTGACATAAAGTGCCAAAAGAGTAGTCCAAAATCATGGGAACGGCTTGAGAAGACATTCCTTTATCTTTAAACTAGATGGGGACTAATGGGGAGTATGGGCAGCAGCAGCAGACAGCCAAGCTTGGTCTAAGAGGGGTGTGCAGTCCAGATATTTCAGGGACATACCACTACAGGTACCCATGCTGTGAGGCAGAAAACTAGGTTAAAACTCATACTAAACCCCAAGATCATCAGGGTGTGTTTACCAAAATGCAATCCCCCCTCTGGAATGCAATGCAGGCATACCCAAGGGATGACTGGATTTAGCTATCTCCCTGTAAAATACTAATGGTGAAGTGACTTGAGGGAGTTTTAGTCCACAGCCAGTTCTAGAGCTGTGTACTAAGCACTTCAGTGTAAACCTATGTTTTGTTGCCTTTAATGGAAGCAGAAAAACAAAGCCATTTTCCCAGTGATGTACCAGCAAGGGACACCACTGTCAGGTGTACTGCAGACATCATTTCTGCTCATGTCTCCACTCTGCCCACATCCCCCCCGGTCAAGGTATTTGTACCTAGACATCTAGAAGTCTCCTCCTTCCCTAGTTCAATGCTTTCTTCAACTGCATGTCCAAGAAACCAGCCAGCAGGCAAGGGCAAGGGAGCAGGTTGATGGTGTTCAGAGAGCCCAGCTTGAACCTAAAAGCTGAGGGCATCTCCCAGGCACGGATCTGCAATTGTGCCATGGGCACTGTCAGCCCAGTGCAGGACGGTTCACAGTGCAAGGGCAGTGCTGTCCTTTGGCTATGTAGCCTTTGTAAGAGGTTGCAGACATCAGGGTGGATGGCTCTGAGGAAGGCAGAGTCCACTGCAGTGGGTGAGGAATGGGCTTTGGATCACACCACTGGCAAGCCCGTGAGTCTGGGGGAGCTCTGTGAGGCCTGGAGTTGGGCTGATAGGGGCCATGGGGCAGGAGGGAGGGGCACAGGCAGGGCTAGGAGGGGATTTCAATACACGGTGCTTCTCTCTCTGCTGCCGTCTCTGCAGACACTGAGATGTGTGGTGATAAAAGAGATTATTCACAACAAAGAGAAGAAATAAAGTACTTGAGCTTCTTCCTTTCAGTTTTAATGGGCTTCTCGTACGTGTGCCCCTGCTAATGATTGTTGAGGCATGCTGGCCGGAGCTTTCTCTTGCACAACTTCTCCCTGCCTCCCCTGGTTGTTCTGTATCTGCCCTCTGATACTGCTCTACCTGATGACTAGGGCAAGCACCACTGCCAGCAGCAGGTCTTACGCAGTATTTGCTGAGCTTTAGCAGAATGGGACCCGATTGTTTCACTTTGGCAGCTGTTTGCTCGGCCAGCTCACTGTTTGCTTGGCCATCCCTCTCCCACCGCCCCTCCAAAACCCTCCACAGCTGCTTTTGCGGTGGCAAAGGGCGAAGCAGCCCTGGGGGGCAGCCCCAGCGCCTGGCGTGCACCTCAACACTGGCAGCGCCGGGGCCACACTGCTCCCCGTTGGGGTCACCTGCACCCCTCCCTTGCTCGCCAGCGCCCACAGCCCCGCTCCCTGCCCCTGAGCTCAGGAGGAGCTACACACCCACCACTCCAGCGCCGCTCCCAGGGCCAAACACTGAGGCTGAAGGTGTAACCAGCTCTTTCCTGCTGCATTGGACTGTTGGCCATGCAGCTTCACACCGATGCCCTTCAGCCCCACCTGGGGACAGACTAACCCCAACAGAGAACACACCAGCTCGATGCAGGGATGGCTCACACTGCAGCCAGCTGGAAGCAGCCAGGAACTTCAGTACAACATAACTTTTCCTTTTCCTTTTCCTTTTCCTTTTCCTTTTCCTTTTCCTTTTCCTTTTCCTTTTCCTTTTCCTTTTCCTTTTCCTTTTCCTTTTCCTTTTCCTTTCTATTTTTCTTCCAGGCTACTGGTGCAGAAGTCTCATGTGGCTGGCAGTATCCATGTGTATCATTCAGAGGCACCATCAGGACCTCTGTGCACAGGGGAGCACTTCTCAAGCTCTGGTGTGTGAAACCTCCTATAGCAGGACTCTGAGACAGTGTGAGTAGGCAGCATTTCCTTGCTGATTCAGCTGAATGTACTGGCACATCATCATGGGGAAAATGCTGAAGTATTTTCACTGACTCATATGGGTCCAGAGATCCTGCTAGATCTATCACAGTCTATGACAGTGGGTAGAGCCTGTCTGTGAGTGTCAGTGCTCTGGGATTGCAAAGGACAGGAGGGAAAATCCCTTGTGGGTAGGAACTTGGATCCTGTCTAACACACCAAGGAGAACAGAGACCTTCTACCTTGGAACAGGCATGGGCTGCAGGGCTGCGTGATGCAGCACTTCACAGCAGTGTAGACGCGTCTCTGAATCCAGCCTTCAGTCTCTGAGTGGCTCTGCATGCCAGGGCACAGTGTCCCAGCATTAAAAATACCAAGGCTGACAGATAGTGTTTATTAATAGCACGAGTGGTGTTTATTGCTGCGCAACAGTGAGCAGCTCGGAGGTTACTGCTGTTACAAGCCAAGGTCTGACAGCATTGCCACATTGCTCTGTTCTCAGGGGAGAGAGGCTCCATCTCTGGAGGCAGAACCCATGGGGATAGGGGGCCTGGCTGCCTCGAGGACCTGCTGTGTGTGCACAGGAGTGGGTTACAGGCGTAACATCCTGCCCCTTGCTCCTGCCCCATAAGGAGTCTCTAGGCACCAAGCTGCTGTTTAGGAAGATGTTGGTTTCAACATCCTTGTTTCACAGGAAAGGAAAGTGAGGTGTAGAGAGGAGAAATGATCCATCAAGGGTGATCTACTGCCTGTGTTCCAGAGATCTCCACTGATTTCATGACTACATCTCAGTGATCCAGAAGAACTGATCAAGTAGGACACTTTGCTGGATGTTCTGCAGAGATCCACATACCCAACTTCTCTGAAAGGCTCTGAAACAGCCCTGAAAGAGGGGCAAGGGTTCAGAGACTGAAAAAACTTGAAACCTAATAAGCTATTCCCAGACTCACAGTTCATAGTCTGGAGATGGAGGCCAAATTCACTTTTCAGCAGTCATTTCTTTCCAGTTTTTTTTAATCTTACCGTCCTGGCGGAGTTTATGTGATGCTTCCCACTCTCCAGGTTTCTCTCCTGAAGAGCTGTGCTTCCTAGTTTTTACCAGTTTATGGTAAAAACACTACAGCACAAGTGTGCTATGAGCAACATCCCACTTTGCTCTGTTTCTCCTGCTTTTTACCTTTTTCTTTGTCATCACATGCAACATGCAGGGGTCTCCCAGAGAACATTAGCCCTGGATTACCTCATTACATATTGCTTCAAGGGAAGACAGTTGCAGCTGGGAAGCTGCTCCATCCTGCCCACACAGTCTGCTGCACACCTGGAAATAACATTACGTGACTGATGCGCACTCGTCCTCATCAAAGCATGACTTTCCTTCGGAGTCAGGCAGCAAGGGGCAGAGACCCAGGGAGGGACAGGCTGCTGTGGAAGTGACAGCCGTACATTGCACAGCACATGAAACGTCTGCTCACCACTCACTGCCCGCTATCGAGGAATCTCTGAGCACTCAGCAGAGGCCACCAATTAATTCTTCTTTAACTCCTCACCATTAATTCACTCACAGATCATGCCGCAGGGCAGCTCAGTACTGTTATCATCACTGTGTTGTTATCACCACTAACAGCTGAGGAAACTGAGGCACACACCAGAGTAGTGATTGACATCACACTAATTAGAAAACAAGGGACAGAACTGAGAAGACGACCCAGGACTTCCAGCTCTGGCAGAGTACCAAGGTACAGAATCACCGTAATGCACAACACCATAACTTTCAGTGAGTTTCTTTTACACCAAGATAAAACAAAGGGTTTGGCATAAAGAATCTTCCCTAGATGCTGCAGCTTTGGTTTGTCTTGGCTACAAGATCCTATCCAAAACTCCTTTCATTTTCTGTAGTAGCCTCCAAGCAGGTTTCCCATCCAACTGCCTTCCACCTTTACCCACACCCTCTCATCCTCAGTGAGTTAAGAGACCAGTCATCCAGTGCTAGCCAGCATCCTGGACTCAAAGGATCCACTGTTTTCTGGTGTCTTCCGGGCTGCCTGGATTGAAAGACCCAAGGATCTAATAGTTCAGAGGTACCCACAGAAAAAAATTTTGTCACTAGCATGTTCACACACTTATCATCAGAAGGAGAAAATGAGGAGTCTCTGGATGCACTGGAATCTGTGCGCACAGGCAGGTCTGTGTGGAGATGCTGATTGACTGCACAGACCTCTTGCGCTCTCAGCACAGCGAAAGCAAGGTGCCTTCTCTCCTCCCCCAAGGACCCTCAATCTGGGTCAGAGAGCTGGGCCATGGATGTTTAGTCTGGAATGGTCTGTGGAACATGATTTGGTGGTGTTCCCGTGATATTTCACACAATAAGCTTAGGGAGGACAATGCAGTTGCTTTGTGAGACAGGGTGATGCTGTGTCTTGTGACACAGCCTATTAGCAGATTGGCTAATGCTGGGTGTGCAGCTGCTTTCTGTCACGGGAAAGGCTGAAAGCAGCCAGAATATACCTGTGAATCCTGCCTGTAATTATTTAGAGCAAAACACACTGTGCTCCTGGTTTTCCCACATCTATGTACCTTGCACACACATGAAAAATAACAGCCAATAACCAGAACAGAATTTCCCCTTTACGCCTTGCTGAAATCCTGCCCAGTAAACAGGATTATACTTGAAATAGGCTATGGCAGAGATGCAAGGAAAGACACACAGATGCCCACATTTCTTTTCATGAAGAAACTTGCTAATCAGCCAAATGGATTTTACTACTTCTGCTTAACCTCAGCTGCCTCTACAGCCCCTATTTAAAACATTTTGCCTCTTCACAGGATCTGTCTGGCAGCCCTCCATCACTGCCTAATTGTGCTGGGGTGGGATGCCTAACAGCCTGATAAGGGAACATAACATTTTTCCCTTAATTTCACCAAAGCCAAGATTTCCCCTTCTTGCTAAGGGTGGCTTCGTGTTAGCAAGAATCCCAGCAGTGAACTTCCTGTGAGCTGATGGGAACAGCCCTTCTCCTGCAGCAAGGAGACAATATCTGAGAGCTGTGGATGGAGAAACAAGGTAGTCAGCTAATAAAGAAAATTAACCCAGTGGACATGATTTGCCCACATTCTCCAAAGCTGGAGTTCTTTTATAAGGCTTGCTGCAGAAAACTCTTAAGGATAACAGCTAATCCCTGGATAAGGGTCAAAGTTCTTGCTGGGCATTAAAACTTGGTGAAGTGATTAAAGAAAAAGTGAAAACTCACTGCTCGGAGCAGAGCTTCCATTGAGGAAGCTGCAGGGTACCAGCACTCTGGTCGGTTCTGAGTGATCCCAGGACACTGGGGATGAGGAGCTAATGAGTTTGGCTCATGGTGCTGGGATGTCTGGGGTGCCTGAAGGGGATGTAAAGATACTTTGGTGTGAAGCAGTGTAACAGCCCTCTGAAATGGCCCCCAGATAGACAGAAGGTGACGTACCATGGCACAGAACAGCTGAAACTTCACCTCTTCACCAACATTTCTTGAAGGTCCCCTCTGGAAAAAAATATTTAGTAGTTGCTGTGGATACCCCTGACTGGATGTCTGGGATCTGTGTGTATCTGCAGCCCAAGAGGCAAATAGAGCTCAAGTGACTTAACACTGGGTGAGAAACTGTAAAATTTCCACAATAAGACAAGGATGTACATACAGCTCCTTTCCAGGTTAGGAAAGGTCTGAGATTGACAACACCAGAAGGAGTGGATTAAAAATAGGGTGGAACCTGGATGTAAAGGGATATGGCAAGAGCCTGAAGACCAGAGTCTGAAGCATGCCTGAGGGGACTCATTGGCAGGATTTAAGGCCAGGAAGGAAAGTCATTGCTGGCAAAACACCTGCCCAGCTGAACCTCACAGCAGTTTGAAAACTAATGCAATCTCGGCATGTTTGCCTTCTGAGCTTTTTAGCATACTTGGGTGATGTTGGATTTCATGTTTTCAAGAGCATGAAGGACCAAAATGTTTTAGCTTTTGCTAAAAGCAGGTAGTCTTTCACAACACACTGATCTCGTGCTGGTGTAAGTAGCACAAGATTCTCAGTGTTGGCCATCCTGGGCTCTAGCAGGGGCCTCTTCACCTCCACAGTCAATAGCCATAGGATCTCATTACTTCCCTGTCTGGAGCAGGGCTCTCTGTGGCAGAGAGAGACCAAGGGGCTGCCCAGGGAAGGTTCATCAGGTGCTGGGGAGGATGGAAGCTCAGGTCCTTCTGCAAATCCTCACTATGAGTTTTCCAGCACTCAAAGCAATTCACACCAGTGAGAAATGTGTCCATGGGAGTGCAGGAGGTTTCATAACTGGGAGGGTTCCCTGCACCTGGGGCTGCCAGATAATTTCAGACCTGCCCCACCCCACTCCTGAGACACGGCCAGCCTACTCCTCCTCATCTTCCTACCTCACCTCACAGGGCATCCCTTACCTTCCATCCTCATCGCCCTTGCACTATGTCTTACCTCTCCCAACCAACAAAGCCCCTCCTGATCTGTGCCTTGTTGTTCCCCCTCCCCTCCGCCCCCCTATCCTGTTTGCTCCTGTCTTCTTCCTAAAGAGCAGAGGGAAGGAGATGCTGTTGGTAGCCAAATACCTGTTGAGGTCCTCTCTCAAATGATAGAGGGGAGCAAGGAGACATGACTGCCACTGGAACTGGGTGGTGAGGGGCCAATGACTTACCTGCTTTGGGGGAAGGTACACAGAGAACCCAAACAATTTCAGTAAGATGGCAAGCATTTTACTAAATGGCAATAAAATAAGAAGTAGAAAATGGCACTTGGTGTCTGTCAAGGGTCCCAAAAAGGAGGATGGGATTTGTCTTGTGCATGGAGAAATCAAGGCAAGGGAAGGAAAGTGAGGTATCAGTGTTCCAGTTGGGAACTGAACCCAGCTCCCTCTCCTCCCACACCTCTGCTCTGTTCCACAGACTAGGACTCGCTGACTCCCACTGTTCCTTCAGCTGTGCTAGGTAATCCCTATCTGATGGTGAGGCAGAAACACGGCTCACCAGATGATTGAGCAGAGCTACGTGCAGGACAACACTGCATCCACGCCGTGAGCACCACCACCACCACCCCAGCACTGGCAGCCACAGCACCCTCCTGACTCAGCAGCACCAAGGAGAAGGTTCTCCCATGAACTCCTCGAGCTGGCACCTCCAGCAGAAATGATGGCAAATTCCAGAGCAAACTGAGAAATCCACCAAAAGGATTTAGAGAAATTAGAAATGAGCAGGAAACAAAATGAGATTTAACTTGGGAAAGGATAAGCTGATGTATCTGGGGCAAAGCTGCTTTGCAGTGGGATGAGACACCCTGGAAAGCAGAACTGCCAGAAGAGGTTGAGAAAGAGCAACCATGGAGAGATGCACCTAGAGAGAGACGTAAGGGGATATGTTCAGAGCCAGCTGCCTCCTCTATGATTTTGGAGTTACTGACCTTTGAGCATGTTCAGCAGTAGACAATTTTTGAGGGAAAAGGAGTATTATTTTTATATATGAAAGGTGTTAGGATATAAAAAAGAGAAATTATTGAGGGCAGAGCTCAATGAACTGACACCTTGGGCTTTGAAGATCCATTTTATGTCACTGGTCAAGAAACAACTCCAGAGGAAATGTAATCAGACTCCACAAGCATGTGAGAGGTCTACGTCAGAGAGAAAGGGAACACACCTACTGACACATTTGCAGACTTAAGAGTGAAATTAAGTCAGAGAAAACACAGGCTAAAGATAAGGACAGAGTCCAGGCTGTGCAACAGGCTGTTCAGGACAGCAGCACATGGTTAACAAGACAACCTAAACCCACAAATTGTTCCTCTTGGGATGTCTCTGAGTCCGTGACTGGTCCCAACAATTCAGCAAGGGTGTGGATCATACTCAGTCCCACAAAGTGACTCACAGAAGTCACAGCCACTTGCACTGTACATCCAGCCACCCCAGTGGGGTACTGGTGCAGAGGGCAGTGCCACTCCCTGACTCATCAGCACCTCCTTTGGCAGCTCAGCCAGTTCTCCCAGGTGCTGTGTACCGATTAGGTCTACACTGCACAGCCACAACACAGAGCTCTGGGAAGCCAATACTGCAACAAGAAATTGGCCCTCAGCCTCAAGACCAGCCTCAGATTAGTCACTGAATAACTCAGGATGATCCTATGACTCATAGTTTATTATGCCTATGAAGACTGGAAACAATCATATCCTGTGCTGTTGACCCCCATTCTCCACACTTCCAGTAGTGAGATAAATCAAAGTAAGGAGCAGTTAGCTTCTTATCCCCAGGAGCAACATCACCTTAGAACAAACATGATCTGCTCAGGAGTCTCCAGGCTGCTTATCCCAGATGTGAAGTCTGTGCAGTGCAAAAAAGAAGGCTTGAACCTTCCAGCAAGATGCCCAACATAAGGAAAGGGACTTAGAGGGGGAATGGGCAAATTCAAGCTGGGAAGAAAAAAAGTAGAGATGATCAACAGGAGGCTGCATTTCCAGAAGTTAGTATCTGCACAGGTGTCTGACTAACCAGGTGACGGGTTTCTTTGAAAGAAAGAATCCATCATAAATCTCTATTGGGGCTTTGGCTTCTGCACTCATGGTGTCAGAGCTGAGCACAGAAGGAAGGGTGGGGAGGTATGCTGGTGGGAGCCTTGCTTCTGGAGAAGAGGCCAATGACACAAACATCTGCTCTCTGGTATCCCGTATGTTTGTGGCACAGGTTGGATCCTGTGCCAGCCGGTTCTTTGTAGGTGAGAAGGACAGGAAGGCCAGGCAGTGAGATGGTAGCTTGGACACTTTCCAAAGTGTGCACCGTGGCTTGAGTAGGAGTTATGGGCAAACGAAGGTGAAGGGCTCAGACCTTAAAATCTCTGAAGAGGTGATGGACCTGAATTACTTGCATAAGTTGATAATTTTGCTCACCTTGTGCTACCTCTCCTGAGCTATCAGTAGGACTTGCAGCTAAGGGATGAGGTTTTCTCCCCTTTTTATCTCCCCTTAGATAATGCTCCCACTAAAAAGGGTGGCAAGGGTTCAAGAGCTTGCATGAATCACACCCTTCCTTCACCATAGACCCATGGGACCAAGAGTCAGAGGAAATGACACCTGGGGCCAAAGCTTTTCACCTCCAAGTTACCACACAGGTTGGGAGCAAGGCATCCTGACCCACATCCCAGATTGTTTTGTGATTACGTGAGCCTCCCTGGGGAATGTTCAGCAGGAATTGGCACTCATCACCAGTCCTGCCAGGGGGCTGAGCAGAGCCAGACGCCCTCCCTAGCCTGGGTCCCACCACGCAACACACTCTCAGCATGGAGCGCACCAACAGCTCTCAGAATAGCTGGCAAAGGAGGTGTCAAAGCAAGCCCCGAAGTAAAGCCCTGCCATACTGGCATCAGGCTTGCAGGATGCCTTCCCCCTGCTGCATGCACCAGCTTGGCTAGAAGACTGGCAGCGCTGTGGGGTGGGCAGCAGAGGCGCCCGAGTGCTAAACACACACAGAATCCTACAGCAGCTGGCTGCAGTGGGCAGCCTCGTTGCCTAAAGAGATGCTTGGGCATACTCAGACTAGGGAGGGATGGGGCTTTTTTTTTCATTCCCAAAGAAATGTTCGGGGCATCCGAAAAAGCAACGTAAACATATAGAGCACAAACCAGAAAGATTAGCCCCGTGTCACAAGGTACAGATATAGCACAGAACTGCAGATACTTCCTGACATGTCTCTCAGTTGTGGACGGGTGGCATTGCTCACCTGGATGTATGGAGGCAACTCAGGCAGCGAATTTAAAGAAATCCTTATGGAAAGGCTGTTTTGGCCTTGGGAAGCCAGCCTTGGGCAGGCACACAGGTGGCACTTACCCAACAACCCTACTTCCCTGTATGTGTGTGCAATCACCTCACACAGACAGCGAGTTGCACCTCTGGAGATACTATCCTGATGTAGGCAGACAGCAAACTTCTGACATTTGAAGAGGAACCTGACCCTTCTCCCCTTCGTGATGCAAAGCCCCTAGGGTCCTCCCACCTCCCCATACCAAAGGACATGCCTTCCCCAAAGCTGTGGTCAGGCACTCTGCATTCCTTTCACACCCTCCTTCACTGCTGTGCAGGGGTATCACCTCTCTGCTCTTATCCACAACTCACCACCTTTTACGAGATACAGGGTACTTGGCTGGAGGTCCAGGCGTGAGTGCCTGGTTCCTCTGGGATGGCCAGCAGCTCAGCCACCCCATCGTGCAGGGTGTCAGGTGCTGTGGGGCACAGCAGGAGCCAGCAGCTGCTTGTGAGGTGGCACAGTGCCACCAGGGCCACACTGGTCTGGCCTCAAATTAGGAGCTGGAAGCAAGCACGGTGCTTGCACAGACTAGGACTGCAGATCTTGTGCTGGATGATGGGGATTAGCCTTGAATTTCAGCCATCCCAAGCACAGAGAGACCGCCTGCATGCTCACCACATGGACTACTATAAAAACACCCATCTCTCACTACCAAAGGTCCCATGGGCAGATAGTGGAGGACATGGCCTGTGAAATGAATTTCCTTTGGGCTTCCAAGGTCCTTTGTGGGACAATGCTGAAGGACGGGAGCTTTACAGGCATTTCTAACATAGACACTGTAGGTGGTGGTGGAGCCCAAGCAGAGCCTGGCTGACTTACAGACCTGATGAGCAGTACAAGACATCAACAACAAGGGGTTAAACCAGCTAGCAGGTGCCAAAAGGGAGAGACAGACAGGGTTTCCAATGAAAAGCATCCTTTATTCCATTGCCAGTGGGGTTTTCTGTTGTGTCTGCCCAGGGCACCATTTTCTGCCTTTCATGGTGCTTCGGCTCTCTGAATCCCACAGAATAAATGCAGCAGGCATGAGGAAAGCATCAGATGGTTGCCTGAAGATTGCATTTTAATTAGCCAGCAACCAAAAGGTGGACGTGACCAGAAGCCATTCAGGGAAAGTTCTCGTGCACAGGGTGAAAGGCTGTATGACGAGATCAGAGTGCCAGCGTGAAAACCTGGCCTCCCTCCACATGTCCTTGCCTCACCTCGGGCCAGGGCACAGGCGAGCCAGGTGCAAACTCTGGGCAGGGTGAGAGGCAACCGCGCTCCTGCATCCCAGCCTCTTCAAAGGCAGGGTTCTCAGTCAGGTACAGCCTCTCCAGCCAGCCTGAGCTCACTTCCAACACCAAGCTATGACCACTTCCCTCACAAGAGATGATAGCCCAGTTATAGCCACGCTGGAGAATAAAGGTTTGGACTGCTTCCAGAGCCCCAGGTATCAATGTCAGAGCTGGCTTGGGCAGGGTCTTGCTGCAGTTTGAGGCAGCTACCCTGGCTCTGCTGCAGCCACACAAATTCTGAGTTGTCCCATCTGAAATATGCCATCCAGCCACCATCTCATGAACTAGGTGGCTACCAGGTCACCTGGCTCTGCAGATATCCTACTTCTTCTGAGCCCTTAGAGGTAGGAAAAGAGAGGGGCACCAGGAGCAGCCAGCCCAGCTTGCCATTGGTGGGACAGGGTTTGATGCATTGTGACTGACAGCAGGAACATGCTGACTCATCCATCCAGGAGACCTAGGTCTCCTTATGCTGAGATTTCACATCCAGCCCAGGGTAGAAACACTTACCTCCTGGTTTCAATTTTTCCAATTTGATGACTTGTAAACATTTCCCAGGTCACAAAGAGGCAGCGCAGGTCTCCTGAGGATAGGCTTGCTGTCTTCATCACCTTGCACATCCACAGGTGAAAGAGCCCATAGATCCACACAGAACAAAAGCCAGTGGTGAATATGCAAAGGAAGCAACTCCTTGGGTTCCTCTCACAGAAACATCCAGATGGCTCACCTTCTCACCACACTGCTGCTGTCCACAAGACGTTACTGAACACAATGAACCAAGGTGTCCTCAGGCACTCATCATTCCTCCACTCCACCCTCTACAGAGGCAGTGACTGCAGGTCCACCTGTTGAGCTACCTGAGTCCATCCTAAATAGAAGCCAGATTTTTTACCTTTGCAAGAGCAGGAGCAGTGCAGCCATGAACTCAGTGGTCTGTATTGCCTTAAGTGAGTCACCTCCCAGACATCCAGGAAACATCCTGCATGCTCCTTTCCAGTGTGGCCAGATGACTGACACATGACACATTCATCTCCATGAATGATGAGGAAATGACACCGCTGCCAAGGTTTTTCCTCATAAAGACCCCAAAGCACATCACAAAAGATGCAATGGTATCAAGATTCCTCGTGAAGTGATGAGTACTGTCAGAGCTAAACAGTTTTTTGTTCAACGTCATCCAGGATGGCAACGTCTGGCTGAGCCATCACTGGCAGCGAGTTACACACACACAGGTCCAGCTGCAAACACCAAGTCCATTACCAGAAAGGACAGGATCAGAGCATTACTTTCACCTTGGATTGTAAACTCCACCAGGATTCCATCTACTCATGCCTGTACCTAGCCCATGGGACTTGGCTCCTGACAAAAGAGAGGCAGGGTTGGGACCATCACCACATTGCTTGGCATCAGGCTGGGAAGGAACCCAGAAGTTCTTCCCCCTTGGTTCTTCCCATCACACCACCCTCTTCTCACCAAGCAGGGAACTCGGGCTGAGCGCCACATAAGGATTCTGGTGCATACCTCCCATTCATTTCAATGGGTTTTAGGTACCTAGATGCTTTTGGAGGCTCTGGGCCCAAATCCGAGAGTCCAACTGGTAGGTTGCTGATGCCCTGTAGCCTCCAGAGGCAATGCGGGTGAAACTGTTACACAATGGAAGAAAACCAGGATGCAAGGCAGAAGGAGAAGGCAAAAGAAATCAAGGTCAGAATTAAATTCTTTAATACAAAAAAAAGTTTGTCGTTGTCCTCATTGTTTTTTAAGATATATCTGTAATTTGTTTAAAAATAAATATGTACTAAGGAATATCTTGAAAAAATTCACTAGACACAATATGTAGTGTTAATATCTTTTTTCCCCGCAATTATTACAGATAAACAGTAGCACCAATAAATAAAATGATAACAAATATTAAAATTAAAAAGGAGAGATTCAAGATGTAGAATTTTCTATTTTTCCTGTTTCTTCTTTTTACATATATAAAAAAATCGTAGTGTCTATTTAATCCGAATCACACATATACATAAACATATATATATATACAAACACATAGCCAAATATATATATAGTATGTAGATGTATATCTAACTGTTGTCTCAATAGGAATGTGTAGGGGTAGGTGTTAGAGAAATTAATTAAATAACTGCCCATAACATGCTACTGACTCTGCCAACAATTGGGGAGAGATGGGATGGGACAACAGGAAGGTTAAATTTATACACAACCAGTACAAAAAAAAAAAAAGAAAAAAAAAAGAAAAAAAAAGGAGGTACGGCTTATAAATAGTTGAAATTAAATATTAACAAAGAATACTGAAAAATCCCTACTCTTTAATTAAATTATCTGTTTAATTTCTAATTTAAAATGGGATATTAAATAAGTATATAAAACACTTTCTCTTCCCTCCCCAGATCGGAAGCCTCTGTCTTGCACACGATGCAGCATGAGTATTCTACACTGCAGATGCAAGCACCCACCCGTGTATTTTCTCTCCTCCTGAAAGCCATCAGTCAGATGGGGAGATCCTAGTGGTTAGTAGTCACTTGTTGTGAGTCTGTTTTTAGACTGTCTTGTGTTTTTGGAAGCTTTCCGTGTTGTACATTATCAGGCGTTGAAAATTCAATTGCAGATGATGTTTGGCAGCATTCTGACACAGACCGAGTACCTTTTTGATTATTATTATTATTAATAATAATTTTAATCACAGAACTAAATTATATATATCCACATAGATGTACAAACACACTTTCAGGGGGTGGGTGTGTCTGTGTGCACGCGTGTGTGAGGTGGGTTTCACACACATCACAGCCTACACTGCAGATACACACGTAGCCAAGAACCTCACGACACAGCTAAGGGACTCCATCTGCCTTCACATTTGATTCCCCAGCCCAAGACATGGAAAAGGGACCTGATATTTACAGTATGTCATTAAAAAAAAAATCTTGACGTTCTTAAAGGTCATTCACACTGGGCACGCAAACTGAAGGCAGCAGAAGTTGCTTTCTTTTTTCCCCCCTTCAATCTTGGCATACATACATATTATTTTTTATATATATATATGTATAAAAATAAATATATATATATAAAAAAGACAGAAAAACACATACATACATACACACACACCCCCACTAATGTGTATATACTTTTGATTAATATCCCTTTCCAGAAATGTTCCATAAGCATCTTGGATGCTCTTGAGTGGCAGCTCTGTGCATGAAGAAAGCAGACAGTGCTGAACAACTGTGTGGCTNAGTCTGTTTTTAGACTGTCTTGTGTTTTTGGAAGCTTTCCGTGTTGTACATTATCAGGCGTTGAAAATTCAATTGCAGATGATGTTTGGCAGCATTCTGACACAGACCGAGTACCTTTTTGATTATTATTATTATTAATAATAATTTTAATCACAGAACTAAATTATATATATCCACATAGATGTACAAACACACTTTCAGGGGGTGGGTGTGTCTGTGTGCACGCGTGTGTGAGGTGGGTTTCACACACATCACAGCCTACACTGCAGATACACACGTAGCCAAGAACCTCACGACACAGCTAAGGGACTCCATCTGCCTTCACATTTGATTCCCCAGCCCAAGACATGGAAAAGGGACCTGATATTTACAGTATGTCATTAAAAAAAAAATCTTGACGTTCTTAAAGGTCATTCACACTGGGCACGCAAACTGAAGGCAGCAGAAGTTGCTTTCTTTTTTCCCCCCTTCAATCTTGGCATACATACATATTATTTTTTATATATATATATGTATAAAAATAAATATATATATATAAAAAAGACAGAAAAACACATACATACATACACACACACCCCCACTAATGTGTATATACTTTTGATTAATATCCCTTTCCAGAAATGTTCCATAAGCATCTTGGATGCTCTTGAGTGGCAGCTCTGTGCATGAAGAAAGCAGACAGTGCTGAACAACTGTGTGGCTATGCACCGGTCCCCATTCTTGCTTCAGCACACTGTAGATCTTTTGTCCTTCTGCAGCCACCAAGGGCGGGAAATCTAAACTCCTGTGATACTTCCTTGAACGGAAAGTTAGTGCGCATCAGCTGCCCACCATCCTTAAGAGAAGCCAGCATGTCTCTCTGGCCAAGGTTCTACAGCGAATGAAGTCAACGCAAAATGTACACTGACATCCCATGTCCCAGCAAGGCAGGCAGGTTATGAGACGAGTAAGGGCGAAGGTTGGGGAAAGAGAGGGGAGGAGGAATCCTTGATCATGGAGATGGCCATTTCCTTGGCCTTTGACCCATCGCACCCTAGGATGCCGCTCTTTGGAACTCCCTGCCCATCCCCTCCATCACCTCTCCTCCCTGTCCCAGGCAAGGAGAAGGCGGTGTGTGGTACAGCACACTCTACAGAGAAACAGCGGAGGCCGCACAAGTCAGTTAGAGTTAAGAAGTTTACACCCAGCGCTTCTACTCAAGTTCAGTCTTAGCTTGTTTCTTATGCCCCAAGTAGCCCGCTTGTGTCCACAGCAGTCGAGTATTATCCAGTGAAGACACCAATAACATTAGCAATGTTAAAAAAAAAAAATCAGTATATATAAAATATATATATGGGGGGGTTAAGATATACATATATGTATATATAGATGTGGTTAAAATATATATACATATATATATATGTATATGCATGTATACACACATATATATGTATGCATGGGAAAACCCATCAAATACACCCCTATAAGTCTTCCTGGCTCTGTTATTTAGCAGCATAAAAGAAAAATAAAATAAAACGGTTCAAAACCCAAAGGTGAATTCTGTGCGGCGGGTGCCTTGGGGAATGTTCCTTCCGGAGTCCATCGTCCGTACTGAAAGTGCTGTGCTCTACCGATCCTTCATTTTTAGGGTTCATTTGGATTAGTGTTTTGTTTTGTTTTATTCTGTCCAGGCGAGAAATCAGGCTCCAGAAACAGGGCTGTTCCCCCTTCTTTTCCGCTGCTCACCGTCTCGGTTTTTCACATCTGTCAAAGAGGAGAAGGAAGGAAAAAAAGAGAACAGGGGTTAGTGTTTGTGATGAGGGTGCAAGTAGGGCAGGGAAGGGAAGGAAGGGTAGTGGCTAATGTGTTTAAGAGCACAGGGTGTTAAGGCATGGCATGATGTCACTGGTGGGGTGAAGTGCTGTGCAGATGGGGCAAATCAGCTGAGAATCTCGACCCCACAAATGAGTCGATGAATTCTATTCCCCCAGGCTCACCTAGACAGAGCAGGGGGAATACTCAAAAAGGGGTAAATTTAGGAGCAGAATCAGTGGCTTCCTCACAGATAATCTGAGTGTCTTGTTTGCACCTTTGCACACCATACACACAAGTACACACAAACACAGAAAAACAAAGCTAAGCAATGCATGCAGAAAGACACACACCCTTGGCTCTCCACCTGGCTTCTTGTTTGGGTTGGAAGCAGTGCAGACAACAAGGCCTCATGCAGGCAAGAAAGTGAAAAGTAAATGCTTTTCATTCCACTAGCCGCTGTGAGTGGGGGTTAGCACCAGAGAACAGCAGTGGCCTGAGGAAGCAGCAGGAGAAATGAGAATTGACCCTCCCCTGTAGGTCCCAATTCTAATTCTACAAAAAAAGGGCATGAGGAACTTCAGCTTAACCAGCTTTTTATCTGGAAACTGATAAGCTAACCACTCCTATGACTCTTTCCCATTTTTCTGGCCAACAGACTGCCTCTGGAAACCTTCAGTGTCAATTTTCCTACCACAGAGAGGGACTAGTAAGAGAAACTAGTAAACTGCTACTGCCATTATGACTTCTTTGGGGTATTGTTTGGTTTTTCATTGTATTTGTTATTACTTTTCACCCTTCAAACTTTGTGGGATAATTATCAGTTACTCTGGACTTTGGGAACAGGAGCAGGGGGGAAAGGCAAACATTAAGTCTGGTCTCAGACTTCAGGGGTTTTCCTCACTAGGAGAAGTTTAACTCCAGAAGTTTCTCTATTCTGGCCCCTCCACCAATTACTTTCCCACTGAAATTACGGCACCCCAGAAAAATTATCTGTACGCAGAGCAGTTTCCACCATGCTGGCAGTGCCAATGCCTCTCCGGCTTGGACACAAAATATTTTCACACCCAAAGGAAGCACTTGCTGCTTGTATCAGCCTTAGCTACCTAGCCAATGGATGTCTCCTCTTTTTAAGATGTAGCCACAGAGGACCCTGCATCTCTCTCCCTTATTTTCTCCCCTTGCGCCACTGCCACTGAAATACTCTCTTAACAGGAACCATCTCCTGGATCTCTATGAAAGGGATCTGAGTTCAGAGTCACAGCCAAGCACTCATTAGCAGCCCCATTTCTACGTCTCTCTCTAGACAGGTAGGATGATCCCACACCAGAGGTGCACACATAGCTTGTGTGAGTCAAGACACCCGACTGAGTTCACAAAGTGCTCAGGTGAGAACCAGGAATCAGTTTCTTTACGTGTCTGTGCCACAGATGGTGTGTGACAGCACTCAGATGACACATGCACAGCATGGGTCTCTGAACTAACACTAACCCCACAGTGCCTTTATGTCTCCCACCTTACACCTGAAATACACTTCTGCCTTCACCCAGGGTCAGACTTAAATCTGCTGTATTCCATTCAAGGTCCCGAGTGCAGCCCCTCAAACCACTGCTCTAGACAGGATATGGATAGAGAACTGTGAGCACAGTACAAGTGGACAGGGTGCTCTCCCTGGCTTTTAAAAGAGCAAGGAGGCAAAGGAGAATGGAGGCTTAGCCTTGAAGGAGGCTCCTAGCGGCTTTCATCACTCTGCACACAGCAGAGCATCTACAAGCCACAGAAAAAAGGCTTGAAAGACAGGGGTGGTCAAATCTAGTCAGTTAAGAATTTGTCTTTGTCCAACAGTATGCTCAGAGTTGTATACAGATAATGTACAGAGGGATACAGACCCTCCCCCTGCCTACCTCAGCAACATTAACTCCATTATCCTATTCTATGATAAAGAATACCTCAGATACAAACACCCTTTCTCTGGGAGCCATCCCCATCCAAGTCCTGAGAGCACACCTGAAACGCACAGCTGCCCCCTGACACACGGAAACTCTGTCCTCAGCCCAGTTAGGCCCTCTGCCCTCTGGCCTACGTAGGACAGAGAAAAGAAGTAATCAAATAGCACTGGTGCCAGAAGTCAGCAGGAAGCAAGCTCCCCCCCTCTTTCTCTTTCTATTTCTCTTTCTCTCTCTTTCTCTTTGTGTGTTTCATCCTTCAGGACACAAACCTGCAAGTGCGCTCGTTTAACTCAAGCTGCCTCGACTTGCAACGTGAGTCTGTGAATTTGCAGGAACATTTACAGGTCTGGGGATCTTGTACAAACAAGTGCTTTCTCCTCTCTGAGCAAGGCTCACAGTGACTGCAAAAAGGCAAAAGGAAAGATGTCTAAGCTACAGCGCTTCAGCAGAAAGAAAATACACATGCAACACCCTAAATATCAAAGCAATCCCCTTGCCCCCTCCCGCAGCCCCCATGCTGCCCACTGGAGTGTCGCGGGCTGATGGATTTTCCAGCAGCACCCCAACAGCCCCAGGACAGCAACCCCTTGCATTAGCATAGAGAAAGAAAACAGGCCTTCTGCACAGTATTCACAAATGCTGCATTGGATCCATTGGCTCAGGCCAGAGGGAGGAAGAAGGGGAAAGCAAGGATGGGAAGGTGAGAGGTCCCAGCCAGCTATTGACACATCAATGAGAGGAGTTCTCTGAAGTGGACTATTCAAGTAGAAAGAGGCCAGTGGCTAAACGAGTTAAATACACAGGGTGTCTCATCCCCTGGAAAGCAGCTGGGCTCCAGCATCACATGCTTACCCCTGCAGCCGGCACTGCCCTCCCTTCTGTAAGCCCCATCCCAGCCTTGCCACCTAGGAGTCTCCTAGGGAGGAGTCACGAATTTACAATGCAGAATTTTGTGAACCACCATGAGAGAGGCAGAGCGAAAGAGACAGGAAGAGACAAGCCACCAAATCCAGCAGAAAGAGAGAGGAAAAAAAAAACAGACAGAGAGACCCACCCTGGCTCCCCAGCACCCCCTCTCTGGCTTCCCGCCGTCTCACCTCTCCTCTCCACCTGTTGACTCCACCAGACACGCACACATGTGTACACACACGCACACACACACACACACACATGCATGGCAGATGCCAGCCTGCCTGTCACCAGTCATCACAGCAGTGAGGGCACGAGACAAGTGAGGGAAAGCAGGTGACAGAGTTGCAACTGGAAGGCATGAAGAGGTGCAGGGTACTCATCCACCCACCACTCTCTTATGCCTTGGGAAAATGGTCGCCACTGATGATTAGAGAGCCAAGCAAGCTAAAGCCACCTTCCCTGCGGTAGCCTTAGTGCCAGAGCAGTGCCACCACCAGTGCTGCCCCTGCAGCATCTGCAGCCCACCAGTGACTGGGAGGGGAGAGTGAGATTTGAGCGAGCAGCAAGCAGGCAGATTGGTTTGGGGAGAGGGAGGGAGGAGAGTCTACAAGCAGAGGACACAAACGTACAAGCTGAGTGGTTTGTACCGGCCTTTCTTGCGCTTTCTCTTTTGACCCTTCCCCTTTCCTCGCTTTGATTTTCTGGAAGAAAAACAAAACAAAAAAAAAGAGAAAGAGAGAGAGGGGGAAAGAAAGGGAGAGATAGAGAGAAAACGGAAGAAAACGCAAGGAAGAAGAGAAAAAAAATACAGCCATGTGCCTTGCTGGGAGGGGAGAAGCACATGAGGCAGGACCGGAGGGTAAGTCCCAGGGCCAAAGCACAAATCTCCACCTCACACACACATTCACTGGCTCTGGCACTCCTGTCAGCTCCGCAACCGGCCTGCCCACAGCCAAGCCAACACCAGGGAACTCAGCAGAGACCACCTCCTGCAAGGCTGCTGCGAGCAGAGGAGGATCTGCTGGAGCCTCAGCGGGGCAGCAGCCCCTTGCAGAGAAGGGCAGTGGGAAAGGGACAGGGGGTGAGAGGGAGAAAGAACAGAAAGCTTTGTGAAAGCATCACACCACCGCAGTGAGTGCAGACAACCACCCCAGGCGACAAGCACAGGCGCACAACGACTGACAAGAGGCAACCTGAGTGAAAGGGCTCTCTTCAGGGAAGAGGAAACCACTCTGACCTGATGCACTGCCCAGCACTGGGCCTAGGAGGGGGCAGCTGGGCTCCAATAGCTCTGCTGCAGGGCTGGTGGCAATCCTGCCTTGGGATAGGAGCACTCCACAGACAAGGGAAGAGATCGGATCTACACAGCACTGCTGTGTGAGAGAGGGCTATCCAACCTGAAGGCTTTGCTCATCCACCTCACCTCCTGCCTGTGGTTCAGAGGATTCCAGGAGACCTTACTTGGATGTCTGTAACATCTCCTCTGGCAGCCTCCATCCTGAGTACTGAAGGGTAAAGAGGGAGAAGAGGAAGGCCTGACCTAGTTATTTTACCCAGAAGATAACCAGCAAGCAGCTTTCAGTTCTTCCCTCCCTTTCCCTCCAGTCACCTTTCAGGTGGTTTGCCAGACAGACAAGCAGATGAAGCCAAGGCACTGACTCCATTCTGAAAAATTCATCAGTTGCCTCTGATTCTTGGGCAGGAGCTGAGGCAGGCAGGGGCTAGGACGTGCAGTCCTGGACACTAACCATGGATCCCTATGGGCCATTAAGAGCACAGGAAGCGAGGGAGGCTGGAGCCTGTACTGCTCCTTGAGCCACATCAGCACAGAAGCAAGGGAGAGACATGCAAGAAGGTCCTAGGGAAAGCATCAGGGCTTGTCAGGCAAATGAGTCCCAGCTCTGAGGCAGTTCAGCAAAGACTCCCTCGTTCCCTGGTGCTGCCCACCTTGGGAGAGAGCTGTCAAAGGGAATTGGGGGTACAGAAGAGAAAGCACCATAGGTGTCTCCTAGGCCCTGGTCAAGTCGTCTCACTGGAACGAGTGTCAGAGCATCAGCTCAATCCCGGTTCTGCCCTACATGTCAGGCAGGAGTCACAGGGAGACAGTGAGGGGAAGAAAATCAACCTGAAGGGAGGAGAGGGGTACCAATATAACCAGACTTTCAATCCAGCACAAATCAAAGCACACCAGTCTCTCCCATCCCTTCGCTTCCTTCCCTGGGAAGAGCAGAACCAGCAAAGAGCAGGCAAGGAGCTGTTAGAAGAGGAAAGTGAATGCAACACAGTCTGAGCTGGCTGCTACACCCACACCCCATCCTCACCAGAGCTCACACAGACCAAGCTCTCGCACACCTTCAAACTACAGAGCCACACAGACCGACCGTCCCTGACATGGCCCTGCGCAGAGAGGACTGTTGGCTACACGCAGTCCGATGCAGCCAGGAGCAGATTTCCAGGGGGAGGAGGAGAGGCTGGAAGGCAGCTAGAAATATACAACCACCAGGAGAGGGGTGAAAGTAGATCTCTCACTCCTCTGTTTGCTCCCTCTGTCTCAGATTCAGCCTCATCTCCAAATATTCACTCCTTCCTCTCCAACCCCGCACCTCTAAATGGCAGAGCTGCTTTCCCGGTCATGTGCAGTCCAGCTGATCCTCTCACTCAGAGAGATCATTCTTTCTTTTCAACGTTGTTTCACATTTTATGCTCATCCCTGCAACTACTGCAGGATTAGAGCTCATTTTTCTACTTTCCACAATCTTTTTACTTTGGGGAGGAAGTAAAGGGAAGGTTGTACCTTAACCTCTTTCAGGCCACCAAAGCAAATCCATCAGATTCAAAAAATCCGTCACGAAAGCCTTCACCAAGACCCAGCCAGGACATCCACCTCCCTTTACATCCTCCCAGGTCCCCACCCAACCAAAACCAGTGTCACATCCTGCATGGCATCAGTCCTGCCTCCACCAGGCCTCTACTTCCACCTCTCCTTGTAGCCAGTAGAGTTCCTACCCAAGCTGCTGTGAAAGAAGCCAGCAAGTACTCACTCAAGTGGCAAGAACAAAATTAATAATAAAGAAAGGCAGCAATTTGCAGTAACCAGAAACACCCCAGGAAGAAGGAAGGGGAGAATGGGGACTGCACCTTGAATCCATTCCGGCAGGACAGACACAACGGGACTTCCCTGACTTGGAAAAAAGCATTAGGAATGACTGCCATGGCCATGGGTCATGCAAGGTCCATGTCTGGGGTATGATGGAAGGACCATCAGATATGGGTTTCTGTGTCCACCTGGAATGGATTCAGAGTGTTGCCCCATGCACTACCATATGCCATTTCTGAAAACACCTTCTTAAAGTGAGTATATCCAACCAAAGAAAAGGGCAAGGGGCAGTGGAGAGAGGAAATGCCAACCAACCACCAAAAGAGAAAGGAGGAAAGGCTTGTCACTTACTTTTCTTGTTTGTTTTTGACATCTTTCTTTGGTCTGTGGGGAAAAACAGAACAAAGGCCTCATTAGAAGAGAGCTTACCACATACACTTCCAGTATTACCCCCAGTTCCCACCAAGTCCAGGGAAGGACATGTACAGGCAGCATTGCAACATGCCCATGGCACAGGTTAAGTGGTCCGTCTCAAAGTGTTTTTGCTCTCCTGTTGTACCTTGCTGGGAGCCAGTACCAAAAGATCCTAGGTTGCAGGCTAGCACTGTCCACCTGCAATAGTAGAAGATGGAAGAGCCCTGACAGCAGAGGGCTTCTTTTCCCAGGCTCAGCCATCCCACTGCAAACCAACCAAGGAGACTGCAGAAGCACCTGAACAACAGTCCCAACCCAGTGGCAGAAAAAAGGAAAGGCTCAGAGTAAGCTTATTGCAAGAGGAACCAGTGCTGCTCCATTCTCACCTGCAGTCACATTTACTGTGCTGTAAGAAGCTCATGTGTGATATGTGCTGACTCTGATGGGGTTTAATTCTCATGATCTGGAATAAAAGAAACAGAGAGGGTCACTGCCTGTTCACTCTTCATATTCACAGCTCCAAATCAGACGACTGTGCAGCAAAGCACTCGCACCCCAGGCACTCCTGGGAAGAGCAGGACAGAGTTCGAGCTAGCTCTGAGGCCCCGTTCTCCCAGTCAGTGATGGCCTTTGATCACAAGCAAGCAGCAACACCAGACCCGTGCCAAAGCTCTGTTTATTTGTGCATGCCCGGTGCCAGCACTGGTGGACTGCCTCGGAGACAGGCATGGGAGAGGGTGTACCACCATAGCAAGGTTCTCAGTGAGCCCTCCCTGGTTGATGCTGAACAGACAGTAGTTGAACATCCAGCCTGCTAGTGCAGACTCAATGCTTGTCTCACACAAAGGTCCAAATCAAAAATTCCATATCCAGCTCCTTTTCCTTAAGCCACCATTCCTTTCCAGATGACGTATCACTTTCTCAGTGACTTGACACATAAAATAAATCTGGAGATCTGAGTTTAAAAGAGCCCTGCAAAGCCAGACATCACCCAGACCCCAGCCTTAGGTACCTCCAGGGAAGTTATTTAGAAGCTATGGAATATTGTCACATTCTCTTAACCCAGAACATGGCTGGACCACTAGTTTGAGAGATCTGTTTAAGTGCCTCTGACCCCTTACAGGCATGCAGGCACACCAGCCAAGAACTGTAATTCAGCAAGGAATGGTGGGAAGAAAACCATCCCCAGCTACACCAAGCTAGTATGCTCTGGCCCAGGCTGGAGCCTGCAAATGGAAAAGCAGTATGGGGAACCATGACAGGGCACAGGTAGGTTCTCCAACAGAGTTCAAACACAGCCCAAGTAACAAGTAAAAGGACCTGCTGATTAATCACTTAGCACTGCACATGTCTCATCGATATTAAAAAGTGAGGGCAATATTTACAGTGGCCATTTAAGAGGCTGAGGGACAAAAGTAAGTGAAGGGGCTATGGATTATGGGTAATGGGCACCAGCATGGTTTTGGACACGAGCTGGGATCCAATCTGACAGAAAAGGGCAGTAACAAAGCTCTCTAAAATAATTTGCATCTTCCCCATAGGCCCAGCCTTTGCTATCATGGCCACCTCTGTCTCTTCCAAGAAATGAATTCAGCAGCCTCCAAACAAAGGAGGAAGATGCCCAGAGGCAGAAAGGCTTTTCCAGCTGACACAGAAGCAGTTTGTTTCTTAGATCCCCTTTCACCCCTGCTCTGTCAGGGTAGCTAATGACCCAAATTCCCTGCTCTGTTGGAACAGGCTGACCTCACGTGCCCTCCAGGACAGAGTACTGACAGGTTCTTCCCTTTTGCCCTACTCAGCTGCCTTCAGAACAACAGCTGCATGTAGAGTTAAGGTGGAGCAAGGGCCCAAGGAGCATATTCTTTGGGAACTCAGAGATAACACCATCAGAAATGCTCCTTTGCATTCTCTACGCACAAAGTGCTCCTTTGCAAAAACACTCCTTTGCATGCTCCTACCTACTGTATTAGGCAAGAGACAAAAAACAGACTCTCCTCCTAGTCTTAAATAGATGTAGACAACTCATCTTTTAACCCTGCATGGTGGAATACTGAGCATCAGAGTCAGATGAGAGGTTCCCTGGGGTATGTTGCCCTTCCTCTGAATTAGCTGGGAGCTGGGACTTGGAGTGGCTGTGATGGCTGATTTGCTTCCTTCCAAGCAAGCATGGCAGATTGCAAGCTGGACCCTCACCTCCATTGTGACGTTGTACACATCCACAGGGACACATTCTAGGCCCTCATCGCCGCAGCAACCCGCACATCTCATCAGAGGCACACAGGATGGCTTGAATATGTACTCCACCTCATCAGGGTACTCCTGGAAAATGTCCACCAGGGTCTCAATAGTCCTGCAGAAGCTGCGCTCATAGACTTCCAGGAATTTGATAACTAAAAGAGGAATGGAGGGAATAAGTTAATGTAAACTTAGCTCAAGAATGTCTAGTGCTTTGCCCCTTAAAGTGAGCCAGACAGTTGCAACACAACTACCCTATGCTCTTCACTAACAGTCTTGCAGGCCTAGGTCCTTTGTCTGCACTCTACGTGTACACACATCAAGCGGGAAGGAAAAAAGACAATGTCTTCCTACAGCTGCTTCAGGGGAAAGGCAAGACAGACAAGATAGCGTCACTATCTGCCTCCCTGGTACCATGATGCGTGCCACAGGTGACTCTTCCCCAAACCCCGTCTCTGCTACTCCCCATACTCCTGGTATGCTGCCACTAAGAGTAATCAGCTCGGCCAAGAAAAACCTGAAGCTGCAGCAGATAATCTGCACTCTGGATTAAGGCCCTTCACTTGTTTGCCCTTTACCCCCTTTCAAAACAGCCAGTGGATGCCCCAGTGGGTTTTAAAGCCAGAAGCATCCTTTGTAGAGACCTCAGCACATAGACACTTGTAAGAGCAAGCAGAGGCTCTGAACCATGGAGCTATGTATCTTCACCCTTCCTCTCATCTCCCTCTTCTGAACATGCAGAACATTCACCTCAACAGGTCACCATGGAACCCTGACAGTATCCACGACAAGTTACAGCCTCCGTGTTTCCACACTGGCCACTTTCCCAGACCGAGGAACCAAGCCACTCACTGAAAGATTCAAAGTAAGCTCACAGCACCCCCAGGATTAACCAAACTACATATTTGGCTACTTAACCACAATGAGACAGTGTGGGAGGGGGAACAGGGTGGATCTGCCATGATCCCATGCCTTCCCTACGAATGGAGCAAACACCAACTGCTTGCGATCTGCACTGATTTCACAAGCATTTCTCAATGTTTCCCAGTTTCTTGCCAAAGCTTCATTTTGCTGCTTGGTCAAGGGTTGGAGAGACTTAAAGAGATAAGAGATAGTATAGATAAGGACACACACACAAACCCCGGGTGCTAGTGTAGTACTGCAAACAGTGAGCATCTGGAGCCCTCCAGGCCTCCTAGCTCTAGCACCACACCAGCCAGAAAGGATGTCTCACATGGAGCAGAGGGTAAGAGTATGCACAAGGAGACAGTACCTGCCCCATGCTGTTATGCACTGTAACGATCCACCTGTACAGTATGCAGAGTCCTCCAGCACCAAGGTTGATAACTCAGAGTGATAAGAGCAAACTGCTTGCATCATGGAAAATAATGGTCTCCAGTAAGCGTTTCTAAAGTGCCCTGAACTTGTGACAAATTGGCATAAAGGTTACTTTGCCACAAAAATGCAAAAGCTGCAGGGCTTGGAGCTCAAAGCCTGCAGTTAATTGTTCAAAGTTAATTCTAGGTCATGCAGGGCTGACAGTGCCATAGTGCTGAAGTGCTGAGAGCGGGTACAAGAGGGGAGGAGCTTCCATCCAAGGAGTTTGAAGTGTCAGAGAGCATGAGCAGCTATTAAAAGAGAAAGTGGCTTGTGAAAGGGAAATGTAGCCTGGCAGGCATGGACTGCTTGTTGGTATTCCTTGTCTAGAAGACATGTTACTGTTCCCTGTTCCTTCTCTTCCTCTTCCCTCCTCCCCTAACTGCCGTATGTCTCCTGTCTGTCCTCCTATCTTGTCTGTGACTACCTCCTTCTTCCTGTTCCCCTTTGGAGTGACCTTAGTCACCGCCTATGTTCCAACAAGTTGAACAATTTAATATGTGGGAAATTCTGCAGGCACACTGATAGTCACTGAACTGCACTGTTGATTGTTCACACCGTGCCAGAGACAGAATCTGAGAACTCTGGCAGTAAATGCACAGTTCAGGATAAAAATGCTTACAGACCTACGTCAAAGGGAGGGACGGAAAGTAAGAGGGAGGGAAAGCAGCAGTTACCTGTGTAGATTAAATGCTGCTCACCACACCAGTCTGGGGCATAAAGGAGGCAGAAACCGAAACAGAGTAGAAAAGTGAAGTGAAACTGACTGACATCTGCCATGCTTTCCTAAACGTTTGCACTACCCAAGCATTTGGATTACACCAGAGAATCCAGATTACAGATTGGCCCCAGAACAGCACATTCAACTTCTTTTGCAGGGCCTTTACTTTCACAGCTGCACCCTGATAACTACACTTGACATCTGGGATATTTTACAGGACTAAATCCTTCCCATGGAGAATCTGGGAGTTTCTACCTTTACTTTAACACATGATGGTTTTCCAAAGTCTGAATCAGCCTCTGAAAAGGAACCAGGGGATCTTTCCCTAGCTGCCAGTCTGAAAATCCTGCCACACAAAAGGCACGTTGCCTTATTTTGTTGGACACAGAGCATTCACATGGAGACTGTGCAATGCTCTGTAGTTCATTTGCACAGTTACCACCCAAACCAAACCTGAGTGCATGACTGAGGTACAGTCATTCTCACAGCAAAGCCCTGCCCTTTCTACCATACCTACGCTTACTCCTATGTACTGGGAGTTAGATTCCACACTTTGATGGGCTGATTCCATCTGTGCCTTCTTTCCTTTGCTCCTGCCACGAATGGAGGAAGGTCTCTTTCATGGGGAAACACAGCAAGGTCACCAAAGGACTAACACCACTAGGTCTGCTCCCTTCCTGCAATTTGGGCTTCAGCCCACGTTAGAAGTTAATCCCACAATTAACTCACACTCCTACCATGCAAAACACCTCCAGATTTGAGTCAGAGGTTCTTCCTTGTGAATGGAGGGAGAAGTAAGGTTAAAATGCAGACAGGACCTGCATTACCTCTTCAAGGCAGAGTTTAAGTTCAAATTTGGAGCAGTTGAGTGAGAACACGCTGGACTAGAAAAGGAGAAAGTCTAAGATCATTTTGTCTCCCTCCTCATCAATGGCTTAGCAGCAATACAGACACGCTGTTATTTTAAAAATAAAAGTGCAGCCACAAGTGCTGGTGGTTTCCTTTATTTATACCAGAAAATCTTTTCCTGTGGAACAAAGAGTGTTTGTCTGACTCCTCCACAACTTCCTGTGCCACAAAACATGTGGAAGCCTCTCTTGAGCACAAAAGGGTAGGGGCTGAAGCTAAAATTACAGTCTCCAACCAGAGTAAGTCCATCCCAAATAAAAACCTGTCACAGCTTGACATCTCAGCGAAAGCATAAAATGTCAAAGACACAAACCTACCTTTCACCCCAAGGCCCCAAAGGCTTTAGTGGAATGAATTACAGGACTGTTCTTGGGTAACAGAGGCATGTCATTTTCTCCTCTTCACAGAGGGGAAACTGAGGTATAGAGAGAGAACCTCTAAAGTCAAACCATGGGAGAGAAGTAGAGGCAGGAAGGTAATGCCAGGAGTCCTGACTTCTAGTTCACAGAGGTATCTACATCGCAGAACCTGAAATAGCACCAGGGCAAATAACACCAAAGTCTCACCACTTATATTGCCAGATCAGCTTCTCCCGCAATCCCATCAGCCTTCTTGTGAGAGAAGTTAATTCTGTTTGATTCCCTTCCTCCCCAGGAGGGATTTGTTGGACACAACAAATGCTACAGATGAGGACACTAGCTCTTTTCTACCAACAGCAGAGAAGTGGTTACCAAAATAAGCCTCACAGCAGGCTTCATCTTGATCCCTCTGGAGTCACTGAACCTTCTTCTGTTGACTTCAGCAGGAGCAAGGGTCAAGCACAACAGGCGGCAGCCCGCCAGCAAATCAGAAATTTTGCCCATGCAAAATGGACACCTAGCCCAAGCACAGCCTGCCACAAACCTCCGGCAACACACATGCAGTCTGTCGCACCAATAAAGTTACAGAAATTGAAACTGACTACTACTACTACTACTACCAAAAAAAAAAAAAAAAAAGCCAATCTGGGCCACACTGCTGGAGCCCTCTGCTGACCTCCAGCTGGAATAACGCTGAAGGTCACAGCCCGTGGGGACCCCGCAAGACGTCTGCCAGACCCTGCCATGCAACAAGTGATCTGCTCCGCTATGCAGGTAAGGGGAAAACACGGTCAGGATGGTCTTAAAGCAGGTGATGATCACCTCAGCCTGAAGGTTCCAAAGTCCACAGCTCTTTTATCCCACTGCTGAACTGAGGACTGCGGACAGAAGCCAACCTCCTGAGAAGCACAGGGCTTCACTAGACAGGGTGCTTGCAGGAGGCATCACTGACTAACCTAGGGGCTGACTGCCCTTCTGGTCTACATTTACTTCCATGAACCAACAAGGCAGAGGACACTGTCACAACCTGGCCTCTGGGCAACCGGAAAGACACAAAACAACAGCAGCTGCAGAGGCACCACCTTGTTTCCTTGCCAGGCAATGGTCTTGTCCATACTGGACCACCAGGAACAAATTAAGTAGAACCTGTCAGATCATAATGCTGTTCCCTGAATCTGCAAAGTCTGCTAGCCCAAACGAAAAGAAAAAACTGTATTTTTCAAGCCTGGCTCTGTACAGTGCTTAGCAATCCCCTGACTGGAGTGGTTCTTGGGACTGCTGGGAGGCATGAACCCAGAAAATCATCCTGGACTGCCCTTTTCTCCTTCTCTTCTCCAGAGGCCTGCCGTCTGGGGGCCACTCCGGCCTTTGTTCGGGGATCAGCCAGGGCCACCCAGCTGGGCATCACCAGTGCCGCCGGGAAAGAGGCAGGCAGCAAAATTTGACAAATCCCTTCCTACAGCACTGTGGCGAATCCCCAGCAAACTCCTCGCCGCTGCTCAGCTCTTTGTGTGCGCCCGTGTGTGTGTATATATATATATATATAAATGAGTGTGCGTATGTGCACTGGCGCACGCACGCAGTTTCCCTGCGAGTTGTGGTAAACCAGGGGCGGGCTGGGCCGGGCCAGCCTTGCCGCCCGCCCTGGCACCGCGGCCGCCCCGGAGCCCGGCGCCACGGCCACCCCC